>BQKZ01005508.1:0-26289 GCA_036244855.1 Temnopleurus reevesii | reverse complement strand
GATTTTATGAAGAAAAGTATAGATAATATCTTACAACCATGTTTTAAAATTGTTTAAATATTACTTTACACAAAACTTTTTACTAAAGAGGTCTAACTGCAGATAGAGTAGATACAGTAATCAGATATTCTTTCCAAATTTCTACTACATAATAATAGCGTCAAAGCAAAGATTTAAAGTTTCTTTTGGAAAATCCCTATATACGCACCCCACAAACAACTGAGCACCCCTTTTGAGCTGAACTTTGCACCCTCATGCACCTACACAAAAAAATCCTGGTACTTTGAAATAAGAAAATAACATTTAACTTTCTTTGCCTGCCATATCCATTCTGTAGAGTAGAATATTAAGAAACTTTTTCATCTACGCATCTTCCCTAGAATTCACCTCAGAAATGCCGCCTAGATTAAAAAAAAAAAATGGAATGTACAGGATGTGGTAGTGTTGCAAGAAATTATCTCTTTAACAGAGTATCTCCAGTGACATCATTTAGTTGCCATTTTGGGAGACAAACAGTAACCCAATCAGCCTGAGGGGGTGTTGTTCAAAAGTTGCAATTGAGCGCGAGTTGCAACTGATCTGAACGTGCCAATCTAAACCATTGTTTCATGCGCGTCTTGTTAAATGCGCATACCGTGCGCTAATGAAAAAGCGTGTTACAATTTGCAAAGTTGCAGTTGATTTGCAGTGGATTTTGAACAACACACCGTAAGACAGCCCACTGTTTTAATGGTCTAATGCATGAGCCTCTCAGTTTCATTGTATAAGTGGATTTTCTGAATTGTTGGATGGAGGCTTGTGAATGGTAGAAAACTAGTAGAAAACTAGTGCACTTCTGATGTGCGCAATAAATGATTCGCAGATTATTTGCGCACTTATCATTTACTGCGCACATCATGATGCGTATTCGTTTTCTACAGTCCACAAGCCTCAGTCTAACAATTTCAGAAACCCACTATTGTCCACTAAAATGGAAAACTGTGGAGTCAAATCAAAATGGAATTTTGCCTGTCGCAGATGATAAGTGCTGGCCTATCAAAATTAATGTTTTATATAGACAACAAAACAACTAAAACCCATCAGATTGACCACAATATCCGTCACCCATATCCATTCACCCTGACCATAATCATATATAATATATATAATGATAGATAAGTATAGATTCTATATACAGCAAACACCATTACATAATTCATCCTTTCTCTCCTTTGTATTGCGATATATCACACAGAGATTAAAAAAATATATAAATAAATTGGAAAAAATAATAGTGTTCTTCCAAGTTATTCTTATGTTGAAAATTACTTTAAGAATGACTGGTGATCCATTCTTATACAGAATGATTGAGTATCCGAATTGGATAACACATGCTGATGTTCCAATCATTCTTAAAATGATTCTATATCTGAGAATAACTTAGTGAATCAATAATGCTCAGTTGTGCTTGCAGCAACCTATCGTGTTCACACAATGAGCAGCATTTCTAATTTAAACCTACCTAAGCATTTGGCTCAGTTTTATCAAAAAGAGAGAGAAAAATTTACAGCATTCATCATTTCAAATTTGATCTTGTATGCCATAAGAAAACAAAAAGAGGGGATGATCATCCAAAATAATTCAGGGCAGAGATGATCAAGTTGGACTGATAAACACCCATCAAATTTCAACAATAAAATAATCCTGAAAATAAAAGAACAAAAAAAATTACTGTCCTGGGCCCTAATGTATAAAAAGTTGCATTTAAATGCAACTCAGAAAATTAAACACAAGTCCTAAATACGTGCCCCTGATTGGTTGAAAATGGAGTCAGCTTAATTGACGGCATAACTTAAGAATTTGGCTCATTTTTGTCAAAAAGAGAGAGAAAAATTGCACTTTACAGCATTCATCATGTTTTATTTGATCTTGTATGCCATAAGAACAGAGAAAGAGGGGATGATCATCCAAAAGATGGGACTATGGCCAAAATAATCCAGGGCAGAGATAATCACCAATCAAATTTCAACAATAGAATAATCCTAAAAAAAAAAAAAAAAATCACTGTCCTGGTCAACTTATTTAACGGGACATGACCCATTCAAAGAATACAATGTGAAAGTTTTTATTTCTAATTCTGGAATCATTGAAAGCTTGGAACAGCTGCAATATGAGGGGGTTGCTCATTGTGTAAACACATCATATACCAATAATATCTACTTCTATGACCTGAATACAATATATTGTTGACCTCTATATCCTAAACAACGTGATCTTATGCCCCAGTCACATAGAAGCCCCGGAGCAACATGATTTAACACAATTCTTTGTTCGGAGGCGGTTAACTATGAACTTTATAATAAAGAGTGTCATGTTCAATCGTGTTGCTTCCGGGCTTCTATGTGACTGGGGCTTGAGACTCACTAAATAATCNCGTGTTCTTCCAAGTTATTCTTATGTTGAAAATTACTGTAAGAATGACTAGTGAACACTTCTTACGCTAAATGATTGAGAAACTAAATTGGATAGCACATATAAACATGTTCCAATCATTCTTAAAATAATTCTTTTTTATTGAAGAATAACTTATCGAATCAATACCTTTCAGTTGTGCTTGCAGCAACATTATACCGTGTTTACACAATGAGCAGCCTCTATATTTTAATCTCATTGTCGCATTTGGCTCAGTTTTATCAAAGAGAGAGAAAAATTGCACTTTACAGCATTCATCATTTTAAATTTGATCTTTTATGCCATAAGAAAAGAAAAAGAGGGGATGATCATCCAAAAGTGTGATTAAGGCTTACACCTGAAATCCATTTTGGACTGCCCAAGGATGATTTCATAAAGCTTTTCGTAGATCCATTCATGAACAAACGGTGACCCATTCCTGCACACAATGTTAACTCCCGCCGATGAATCGCACCAGAGAAAGGGTTACAAGTCAGGCAAAGAGTCGTGCATAGATCTACAAACAGCTTTATGAATAAAAACCCTGGTCAACTTAATGAAAAACAAAATACCTACTCAAAGAATGCAATTCATACTTTTTTAATGTCTAATTCTCGAATTATTCAAGGCTTGGACCAGCTGCACAATGAAAAGGCTGCTCATCGTGTAAACATGTTATATACCAATAATATCTACCTCTATGACCTGAATACAATATATTGTTGACCTCTATATCCTTATGGATATACCCCAGTCACATAGAAGCCCGGAAGCAACATGATTCGACACAACACTTTGTTTGGAGGAAGTTAACTGTGAACTTGACAAAGAATCGTGGAATCGTGTTGCTTCCAGGCTTCTACGTGACTGAGGCTTTAGACTCACTAAATAATCTACAACACCTTTTTCATAGCTTTTTGTATTGCTACCGAAATCTCTATGCGAAAAGCCATGAAAGAACATTGAGTCAGGGGGGGGGGGGGTTTGAACAATTTCTTAGGGCAATGCCCCCAACATTATCTGGAGGTGAGCCCCCATCTCCCCCCTCCCTCCCCTCTCCCTATGCCATCGCCAAGTATGCTCTTACACTTCTTTTGATATGCACAATTTGACATCCTATATATCTACCAAACTTAATATTTAAACAATATTCTGCTTCCCATTATAAAAGCCTTTTAACAGGTCAAGTGATCTCAAGCTAAGCATGCAAATTCATCTAAATAATTTCAGTACAAACAGTAATAATTATAACTAGCCAATGCACAGTAATGAGCAGTTTGGCAAGTAAATCTAATCAAAATGCTGTAATAATATGACTTTATGACAAAGAATATGTCAGCAGGCCTTGATGGACCAGGAAATCTCAAAGACAGAACTTTCAATTTGGCAGCATTATGTGTTAACTTAACTTAACTAATTACTGTAACTTCCATAAGAAGGGCGGAATGGTTAAAAATACACGATGCTCCAAATGATCAAATTACTACTTGTCGTAGCAGTTGTATATTGAAATATTGCCAAATAATATCATCAAAGAGCAAAATTCCCTAAAAAGTATCATATGTAATCATACAAGAAAAGAAGAATCACAGGAAGCTTTGAGAGAGAGAAAAAGAGATCGATAGAAAGAAATAGGAAGCGAGATCACTAACTGAAAGTATGGACTACATGTATTGAGTTTATGCAGCTAAATGGCTAAAAGGTAAATGTATTTATAGACTACATAATCGATGCAATACGGAACTAGGATTGAAAGTCTAGACCGATTGAATCTTGTAGATGCTGCTAAAGAGATGAAAAAGGAGACTATGAGCATCCCGTCATGAGGGAAAATCGACTGAAAATGTAGACTACATGCCTCCAATAGATATTACAGCTCAAGGACTGAATGTGTAGACTACTATCAGTTGAAGATCATGAGAGGGAGTCCAAGATTGGAGCTAACAAATTAGCCCCATGGTCCAAGGCTACAAAGAGAAAGAGTACTCTTAGTCCGGTTCCTTATCGCTTGTTCAGAAAGCTCAAGGTCTGGGCGGGTCCTAGTCCAAGGGTGGGGCTGGTGGTGCAGGTCCAGGGTCCTGCAGAGAGAAAGAGGGAAGTAAAATGATATTTCCAAGGGTATCTGTGTTAAAAAAAAGTAAGTTGTGCATGACTAAACTGTAAAGTACATATAATTGTCAAAAAAATAACTTTATATCACATGCTATGGAATGCTAGTTGACTTAATAAAGTATATAAATGATAAAGGCTTCCAAATGACCTGTGTAACTTAACTCTAAGTTTAGTTATGTGTGAGGTCTTTCCGCATGTGCGCTGTTTTATGTGCATGTTTCATGGCTTTGAATACCATGTTAGCTAGGTTTTGTACAAGTTGCCTTTAGACTTATCATGAGATAAACACAGCTGCATTAAAGACTGGGTCTGTCCAAGAATAATATTTATGTTAAAAGCAGAAAAATATATTCAAATGAAAAAAAGTTTGATGTAACTTGGACAATAAAGAAGAAAGTTATAAATATTTCAATCATATTAACATCTCAATTTCAGTTGTGATTTTGGCAACTTTACGTCAAGCATTATTAAGTAGTTTATGCACTTGTCTAGATAATTTGTCATATCTTTCTACTTTTAAAAACATTAAAGAGCAAAGTATAAATCTATCACACTTCAAATAAAATCGAAATCGATAAAGTATTAAAATTGAAGTTCATACTTGATTTAGCGGCCTTGGTTTTTGGTCGCCTTCCGTCCTGTTTCGGCCAGGCCTCATAAGAAAGAGAGCTAAGGCAAGTACTAGCCAACCGATCATGAAGAGGAACATTGTGTAGTCCCCATCAGAGTTGGGCTGAGGGCCAGGAACTGTTTAGAACAGAAGATGAAAACAAGAAAACATTACAAAAAAAGATGATTAATATATAGACAGCAGTATTTTAGTGTACATATATTTCTACATATTCTGACTAATTTGACATTTTAGCATGTTGTTGTTTTCATGTTTTTGACAATGTTTGTAAAGATATTAATGTGCATTGACAAGACCAGGACCAATTTGGCAAATGATAGCCAACCAATCATGAATAGGAACATCGTGTAGTCCCCATCAGAGTCGGGCTGAGGGCCAGGACTAGGAACTGTTTAGAATAGAAGGTGAAATAATAAAACATTAGAAAGAGAGCTATAAAGACAGGTAATGTATAGACACCAGTATTCATTGAAACACCACATAATCTGGCTTTAAAGAAATTTTCAATAGAAAAGAAAACTACTTAAAAAAAAAAAATAGGATTATACCCTTTTATGGTATTGTTTAAAAACAGAGGATCTGATCAAAAATTCTGTTTAAGAAACATTTGTGAAAATATGTGGTTATTGAACCATAGTTGCTCACATAGTTTTTTTTCCTTTTATCTGTTCCCATGTATTCATGAAAGGCATTCATACGTATAATGTATGTAACCCCCAGATCAATGTCAAATTGAAAACAAACAAAATCACGGTCAGATCACGTGAATTAGTCTATCTGTTGTGTTTGAAACGTCATTCAAGCGTAACAGGCATTGACTAGGCATGTACATGTACATACGTGTATGTACCAACACCAGGCCCTACAGTTAAGAATGAAGGATTGCGAAAACATATTTTCTTTTCGATGTGGCAGAGGGTCTCCTTTGCAGAGTCCCCCACCCCTCTCCATAGATCACTTTGTGCAGAGAACATCCCAAAAAATGAAGGTTTTGGGCCATTATAAAATTAATAGACAGTACAGTGTATACCATGTCTTTCTATGAGTTTTTTTTTTCATTGTTTATCATGTTAATTCAGTACAATGATTGCTTATGAGTTAGAACTCAATAAACATACATTTTTAAAATGTATCTTATGAACAAAATATTAAAATATATGAACCAGATACATAATTGCCACAAAGCAATCTACATATTGACTTGAATACTATCAAGGAATTCTATGACCCAACTGAACCCTGTGATAACTAAAATGCCTGTTTGTTAATAAACAATTTCCAAGTCATAAGCATTAATATCTATTCGAAATATTTGTAAATATATGATTATTTATCATACACTGTACCAACTAGTAACTGACATACTGTAAGACAAGAACTGACACCAAAGTAAGCATATATGTTGGTGTACATGTAGTGTGATCAGGCTACAGATGGGTATAGGGATGATACATGTACATAGATAAACGTGATTAAGAGGGGTACACTGACGGTTCTGCGGATTGTGGGTTTTGGTAGGGCAATCAAACTATGCACCTTTTTCTTAGCCACAATTAAGATTCTAAATGTCAGCCTTCGGGTGTGAGAGAATATAAATTCCTTTCAATGCACAGTAAAAAAAAAAAAAAAAAAATTGTACCGAGAAACAATTGAAACTATAACATGGTGTTTGTCCTAGACATTGTGAAATTATTGTGTGATGACAGGAAATGAGAGTCCAAAAGGAACAGTGACATGGCCACGTCATATAATTTTAAGGAATAAATGTAGACCGACAAACTATGGTCTGTAGATTGACAGTTAGGGCTATCCAGTATGGGCTCATTATTTTGGAATCTTGTTTAATACATTACAGTACATCTGGGAATGTACTGTATACCGGGATAATTTCGCAGTGTTAATTTTTACGCGATTGGGTAGTCCATGAACATTTTCGCAAGGTATTGAATTCACGGATACAGTCAATGAAAAAGGGTGTAATCTCTCGACCTGACTTACAAAGATTGTTCAAAAAAAGAGAAAGTGATACTGCTATAAAAGAATGCTTTTAAATGCCGACAAATTACAAAGAATGGCCATATAAATCACATAATAATCTGGAAATTATGATAAGAAATGCAATATACACATGATTGAAACATTGAAAGTGTTATCGTGACAATAACACACTCTGTGAAGTACTGCGCATGTTAAATTTTTGTACAAATTTTTATGGATCATTTTCGCGGGTCTAAAATTCACGGTAGGCAACTTTACCGCGAAAAGCGCGAAAATCAAACCCCGCAAAAATTCTCTGCTATACAGTTTCTACTTTTGTTTGAAACATAGGTATCACAGGGCCTCATCTTCTGGGAAAAAGTAACAGCTGTTTTGGACTATGAAATAAAAGCTCTATAATCCTTTGTTCAACTGGTTGGATCACCACGTTTTTAAAAAAATGACATATTGCATATGCATGGAGTCTTTTTGTTATCAAGTGAATCAATATATTTTCTAATGAAGATGATGCAATTAAATGACTGGTCAAAAGAGGGAATCAGAGTCTAACTAAGAGCAGAAGGGACAAACAAAATTGATAAATAAAAACAAATTAATCCGAGCCTCCATAATGGCTTCATGATCACAAAAGAAAATAGCTTTCCCATGTATTCACTGAACATATGTGACACCTACATGTATTGAACAACAATACTCCACAGGGTGATACAAGAATTTTTTTCACCAGTTGCCCAGTCGGGCAACCAAGTTTTCAAATCAAATTCAAATGTCTAAAAATTTCCTTTGCCCCAAATTGATGGCCTATGCCAATTTGTACATGTATGTAGATGAAAACTAAAAAAAGCTGCTACTTGCCCTTTTGGGCAAGTGACAATTTTATTTACTTGCCCGACAGCTTCATTTTGTTGCCCCAGGCATGCGGGCAAGTGGGTTTGTAGTGCCCTGCTCCACAAAATTAGAGGGAATTAAATAATTTTTCTGCCTCCATCTGAATAAAAATTGTGATTACTTCTATGGAAGTTGTTTACTTTTTCCTAATGCAGTTTGTATGTAATGCATTCTAAAATAAATGTTGCATGTACTGGCAATGTCAGGCGAGCAGGCTTTTGTAAGCTTTATTCTAGCTGTTCTTAATTTTGATTTAATGAAGTATTCATCAAAATACTTACAATCTAAGTCACATTGTGAATCACTGCAAGAATTCTGCTCCCTGAGCTGTTATTAAAGAAAAGAGAGAAAAAACAAACAATAAAAAAAAAATGAGAAATGAGCCACAAAAATGTTATTTACATCCATAGAAAAAGTAAACATTGGAAAGCATTCAGGTACATGTATATTCCCACACTATACTTGCACAGTACCGTATGTCAAGTTATATAGCATACAATGTAATTAACAACAGCTGTTATCGATCCACATATTGCCATGCCCTGCAGTAGACTTCTGAATAGAATAATGTATGTAAATATATTGGAAAAGGCCATTTGATATCCGGAAAAAAATCACGGCTTAAGTTTGTACAATATAATATGTCAGATTTCAGTACCAGGAAATATATCATATGGGCAAATTATTACAATTTTTTAATCAGACGCAGATTCTGCAAGCAATAAATTCAATATTGTGTTGTCCAACATGACGGTAGATATCAGTACATACACTGTAGCCTCTAAAAGGTTTTTAAGAAAAATATTCTACTAATATTTCCCTGACTTTTCCCTATCATAATAAGACCCCAAATATCTTTTATCCTTGAAAAAAATTTAAATTTCAGTTTGCTATGGAAATGAACATGTACAGGCTGTAAACCAGAATCATCTCCCTGCGCATCATCCCCCCCCCCCCCCCTCCGCCCCATACCCCCAAAATAAGGGGCAACTTGATAATTGCATGTACATCATTCATTCATCTGCAATGAGAAAGAAGGGGAGAGAGATACATGTAGGGGGAGAAAGAGATAGAGAGAGAGAGAGAGAGGAGGGGGGGGGGAGCAGTTTTAAAAGCAATTAATAATGATTGGATTTCCACAAAAAAGATCCAATTAACAAGATTGGCATGTTAAATTCATGAGATGGATAATTTCCCTTCCTAGATGCCATTATTGATTTATATTTTCTTTCAATATCAATGTACACAAACATGTACTTGATATGGGTACATAGTAGGTGGCACAATTTACAAAAGAAGCCAGAATTAATTTTATACATGAAAGTGGAATTCATGACAATCATATGGTCTATAAATAATTGTATGTTTGTATGGCCAAGGAATTATTAGAGTAGTTTAATCAGAGTACAACTAATTCCTTGGTATGGCGTCATAAAAAGCATTCTGGAATTGGTTTAGTTTAGTTTAGTTTATTAAAACCATATCAAACACAAAAAAATGTATAAAAACACAAATCACAGAATGATAGGTTTGGGACCCCAATGAAGCACAGCTTGTGGACGGGGCCCCTTAACAAAAACAGATAAGATGACATTAATATAATAACTTGAACATATACTTGTACAAAAGAAAAACTTATTTATTTCAATTTATTTGAGTGTTAGAATCATGTCTGTTTGTGCAGACTAGTTTGACATCCAGGCGATGGATTCGATCTGATCAGCTGAATGAGACAGCCCAGGTTTGCCTTTTTAATATAAATCTATGATTCAATGCATATTGACGTACAGAACATGGGTCTGTATCAGTAGACTACTGAACGTCCAACCAATAGCGTAGTGCCAAATATGTTATCCATCATCAAAAGGTGTACCAGAGTGAAGTATTTGTACAGAGTTCATGATTTTGACAGCAATATGTATACTGTGATATAGCTTGATGATCTACCCATGATATTTATCCATGGTGATTTGATAAGCAATTGTTCTATAAATGATAAACAATCAAAAGACATATTCACATTATTTATTTATTCATTAAGATGGTTTAGAAAATAGGAATAATTTGCGACCAAATGGCCCAAATGTAGATACCATTGACAATAGAATTGGTTAACATTTGAACAAAAAATCAATATAAATCAATTTCAGTAAGTAATGTCAACCCTGTCTTTCCAGCCACCTCCCTACAGTGGTCTCCATAGAGCAGAGATGCCAAGAGTGAGGTGTATTTTGAATAGGCAGGTTTACTAATAGATGCAAATTTTATGCATACCTCTAACACAAAGGTTTTTCTTGTCAACCCTAAAGCTTGCCCGAGGCTTGCCCGACATAGCAACAAGTAATGTATGCAAACTGGATTCCAAGTATTGTAGTCTTATTGTCATCAACCGGTCTATGGAATACCACGTAACTGCGTTGAGCGCACATAAATTTGAATAAAATAAGTAAACCCGCATATTCAAGTCTATCATGTGCATGGCTGAGAGTATGGTGATGATTTTGACCTCAAACATATTCTGGAATGGTTGTTATCTCTGCACAAGGTCTGTACATGCACTTGCATCATTCTGATCTGATTGAACTTACCTACATAAAAAGACTATAATAATAATAATAATAATAGATGCAATTTGTATAGCGCACGTATCCACTTTGCTGAGTGCTCAAGGCGATGCAGTATAGCGATTTCGAGAACAAATTCTATAATATCATTAGAAGAAAAAGTATAGCCTTTCCTTGATACATTAGATCAAAAGCCACATAGAATAACAAGATAAGATTAATTAGCATTTGAATGAGGGGATGCATCAAATTTCTCAATACCTAGCAACACAAGGTACAGCACTAAAAGGTTTACATGTAAACTTCCAATAATTAGGCTAAGCATATATAATGCTTGTACGTACATAGGTAGTGAGTATGTGTACATTGAACCACAAATTGTACAGTGTATTATTGCCTCTAACTCTAAAAAATTTGCAAAATCAGATCTCAAAATAATGCAGCATTCTGTCTCCGAACACAAAACAATTAATGTACAAAAACACTGACTTTTTTCTACTAGTTACATTTTCTATTTTGCATTATTTTCAGGTCAGAGCAAAATATATTTTTGACAGTCACTGGCACTCTTAATTAATTAACGGGATTAAAAGCTGCATTCAAACTCACTTATTTTAGACGGAATTGGAAAGCCAACATTCTTGGAGGAGTTTGCGCCTTTGAATGTTTTTTAACAGATGTATGGCACGATACAAATGCTGTGGATCATCATCGTCATCGTCATCATCATCATCATCATCATCATCATCATCATCATCATCATCATCATCATCATCATCAGCAGCAGCAGCAGCAGCAGCAGCAGCATCAAAAACAGGACAAACATACACTTACCATGTTTATTAATCTCCGCATGGCACTTTCATGTGACCATATACATTCACACGGGTCATAGCCGCCTTCCGCCATCGCTCCTTATTTCTGTAAAATGAAGAGAAATGAAACAATAATATTTCCTAATGGTTGCGCTGTAGGTAAAGATGGATCAAAATCTCACTGATATGAATTGAAAAAAAAATAATAATAATGAAAAGAAACATGTAAACTGGTGAATGTAAAGGGGCTATAAAAAAAAAATTACTCCACTGACATGCTCACACCGTGGGTGGGGGGGGGGGGCTTTAGGGGCACTAGAGAGATTCTGTCAAAATTGCCAACTTAAAGGAGGACTCCACGCCAGAAAAATCCAATAATTAATCCAATATTTCATCTTTTATACTGGACTTTAATACTTTGTAGCTATAAATTCTTTGATCAAAATTGTTAAATACATACATCATCAACAAACAGTGATTTGCTTTTGAAAAACAAGGGATTAAAAAGCAAGGAGAAATAATAAACCAATTGTAGAGAAGTGACGAACGTACGTCATCACGACGTCATGTCACATGATCGTAAGTTGCCAATTTAATAAAAATATAAAGGTTTTAAATATTTTTAGTTATCTTTCAAAAATTTGTGACTTCTTTATCTATTGTCCGATTTCACTCTAACTTTTTTTAACGGTTCATCTAAATTTTTAAGCAAATAAATACTTTTTCCATGGAGTGATTAATCAAGGATCCCAATATGAGGATATATGTAATCAAAGTTCTATATAAATTCACAACTTTTAATTGAATTTTGCTCCATCTCATTTACAATGTTATGTACATGTATCTTCATTCACTGTTCAAGTTATCTATATTACTATAGGAACATACATGTATTCTCCATTAAAACTTCCAAGTCACAAAATTAGAATTAGGATGTAAATTCCATCAAAAAATTGTTCAAGATCATCCAGATCAACATCACTAATCTGACATGTCTATTAAAAAATACCATTGACATTGTCCATTTGATCTGCTCAGAAATTGATGTGTTTGTTTTTGCACATAGAATGGAGGTATAAAGAATTTTATCACTGCTTAGTGCCGTGTTAGTGGTAAATGGAGTGCCAATTGTTTTGGATTGACAATAAATCTGTCATTCTCACTCGCGTTCCTGGCTCAAGTTGACAGTGATTCTCAGAGAGTAAAATTGAAGGGGAGTGAGAGTTATTGCTCTCATAAAGCTCCCCTTAAATGCTTTTGGGGGAGAGATTCATAAAGCACTTGTATGTAATTTACGTTTAGCTCCCCTAAAATTCTCCTTGATAGCCTCTCGGAGAGCTATCTACATTTCATTCAACTCTCCTGCAAGGTCTGAAGTTCAGTCCCTGGATTCTGTGATTCTGAAATGTGAAGAAGAATGACAGATTCTGTCTTATTGCCCAAATTGATGAATGGGCCGATGTTCTTGCCACCCACCTTTACAAAACATGCCTTTTCTTAAGTTCAGTCTTTATAAAAACTTCTTCCAAGGTAACAGTTCATACAACAAATTTGAATTTGTATCTTTTTGGATTTCTTTGAATTGAATCTATCGGGCAAATTGAATTTGTATTCATCTGGCTATAATACATGTAAGTCCCCATGTATGCATGGTGCTGTCATATTTATTTGCACATATATCAAATTAATGCTAAAAAATTGATGAGATATATTTAGATACCTGATATCGCCATCCTAAAGAAGGATATTCAATCGCCCAAATTGGACATTTTCTTAATGAACAGCTATGAAAATATCACCAAAACATTGGCAGATTTGCCTTTGTTTACAGATATAGAATAGAGAATAACAGACTAGTTTACATCAATATGTGTGCAAATATTCACTTGACATGCATTTTCAAATATGGGTTTTGTGACACGACATCAGCATCAGCATTATACTGACCTGGACGCTTATGCATCCAATTTTCAAAAAGAAATCATTAAAACTGTAAGCATATACTGTATGTACCGTATGCCCACCTGTACCCGGCCTGTATCCATTATCCAGCCACCAAGTCTTGTGCAGTTTGCCTATATGGTGTGCCCTAATGTTAAATACACGCGCGTAAATAACCCCATATACGCTTCAACACAATCTCTATTGAGGCTGCCAGGTGGCCAGTTTCTAGGCCCCCATGTCCCTCTGCGATCGTTGATTGTTACGCAAATATGCAGGCGCTCTTCATCAAGTTTATACGCACATCAATTGAAAGCTCAGAATTTCGGCCACATAAATAATGATGTTAAAATGAACTTGAAATGTTAGAGTTTGTGGATTGTGGAAGAGCAAAACTGCTTAAAGGTAGAAAACTACATTTGCACACATTACGGTTATGCTTACAACTTGTTGTGTACATGTACCTCAGATATGCCAAAATAATAACCTCTATGAAGTATTTTGGTTGAATGTAGTCCAGAATATTTAATTCAAATAAAAATCTATTCTATCATAATTCATCTTGAAACCAACGGTATCGCGATACTCATAGCGTATTCTGATACCACACACACACACACAAAACATAAGAGCACATACAGTGTGCACTTCAATACACTGCCACACCATGCGGAATACTCACTGAGAGAGACGCTTGCGCTATTGGTCAACGAGGGGTTATTAACGGCTGTTTTGAATTTTGAACGTACGGTGAATTGGTTCGGTGCCCGAATAGAAGAATTATTATTGAAATAACTATAAATGCGCCTATCATGATCAATCTTTGTGCTTAATTGATTGGTGACAAGTTCTAACATTAAGTAGGCTACTCTTCAACATACTGTAACTCATCAATCTTGGAAATTCAAATTTTAGGCTGCAAAAGAAGTATTCTACCTTTAAGGGGCCGGACACTGGAGCTTATACGGTATCTAGGCTAGATCCATTTGATTCCTTGGTTAAATCGCTGTCAAATCAATGCAAATTTTGCTTCTTTGAAAGTCGTTCGATGACGATGCCATCTAACTTTCTGCCCAAATCAATACATCAACATTTTCAATCTGGAAGTTAGATGGCATCGGACTACTTTTAAAGAAGTAAATGTACAATAAATCTTGTGCAAAACAAATTATAACACAATTTACTGATGTTTCTCTTGTTTGAGAGATACAATGGTGCAACAGTTCCGTTTACGACTTATGAAGTTATAATACGTTAAACAATTAAATTATATGGTATTAAAAAGGGGTTCCTCCTCTGCGCCAGGTCCCTCATCTGCGCCTCATTGACATACGCGATGTAACTCGCGCGCTCGGTGAAATCAAGACTTTTCTTGAAAATCTCCAACCGCGTGTAAAGTGAATGGGGTGCAGAGAAGGGACCCAAATATTTTGAACGGCAAAAATGAGAGGGGTGTATATTTCATCTAAAATGACATTGTTCCTGGTCAGATTCTGCTGAGATAATCTTTAGGATATCTGTGATAATATCAGATTAGAATTGAATTGGATATTCATTGACTTCATGCTTTTTTCAAGCTGAAAGTTTAGGTGCGCAGACGTGGGACCTCCCATCATACATGTATGATGGGGTAACAATAATTTGTATGGTTTTTCTAAAGCATTTTTGGATCGTGGTACTTAGCAAAATATATCTTGTAAAATACAAAATTATTTTCTAAAATACTGGCATGAAATGAAACTAGATATTTTAGGCTTCAAATATTTCCAAAAATAAATGTAATCCACGAAAGAATCACGGAGATATCGCGATATCAAAATTCGATTGACGAAACGATCGCATCGCTCCATGCTGGAAAATGGCGAGATTTGTCAACAAACTGTGTCATATAAATTCGCAGGCCCCATTTTGAACAAGATTTACCTTAAAATTGCTTCCATCTAAGATGCAAAATTTACAGAAGTTTGACCACAAAATATCAAGGAATCGAATGGTATGTCTGCTTACTTACAAATTCGATGATTTCTGTCTGAAAATTGGAAGGATTCGGATCAGTGTCGCGAGACCCGTGTTTTTCTGCAAATGCAAGCAAATCTGCCAATCTTTTGGCAATATTTTCATTGTTTTTGGTCCTTTTGCTAAGAAAAGTTCCTATTTAGGCAAATAAACAATGCTCTTTACGATGGTGATGTCAGATTTGCAATATTTCATCGATTTTGTAGAGATTCATAAGATGTACGAATTAATATGATGCGCGAATTAATGTGACAGCACCATAAAAGTTAAAAGTTAAAACATGCGATTCTTTCATAAATTGATGTCCTTTTTAAAGAATATTTGAAGCCAAATATTTATGCCAAAGGGTTAGAAAGTATCTGTATAATCCCAAGAGACATAATGTGCTACATATGGCAATATAAAAATGAATTATATATTGACATGATGACCTTAGGCCCTATCAATCATGTCAATAAAATATCCTCACGTCCCGTCCCGCGCGGCCCCAGCCCCGCTAAAGCCAGCTCATCTGCCCGGGCCGGGCTGAGGCAGGCGGAGTGTTTATCAACAAACCGGTCTTCGGTCGGAGTCTCGTTTTATAACACCCATAAACACATTACCGAATCAATCAACAGTTAAAGCGGCATTTCACATACATTTATTTCTTGATTTTACACAAACAGTATTCTACATTTCCCCCGAAATCCTGTTCTCACCTATGTACAGATGTTTTTATATAGAAAATGTCTCCTCATTCGACACACATCCGTCAAAATCTAGTCCATTTTTTCTGTCCAACCCACGTCAATTCAGTTCTCGGAGTCTAGATGCTTTTATATTTTGCATGTTACCAAATAGCTTATCTATGAAAGATGTTGTGTTTGATATATTTCCGTGGCATGCCAAACTATTGCAACAAAAATGATAAAATAGAAAAATACGAAAATATGAAAATACTAAGACAAAATTATCTATTTCTTTTTGTCATAGCATGGAAGTATTAACCTTAACTTACATTCTTATAGCAGTGGATAATCCAGGATTTAGCCAACTTGAGGGGACAGGCCTCATGATCGAGAAGTAGATCCACTTCAGGCCCGTAAGTAGGATTTTTTTTAGGGCAGGGGATGTGCACCCCTTAAATTTATTGAAAACAGTGAAAACAAAATTAGAATTTAGAGGACGAAAATAAGAAAAGACCCTTTTTCACATATCAGGAAAATTTTGAAACAGATTTGGGGGCCCCCACCTTTCGAGCCCAATCCTGCACATGTACCTAAAGAGCAGTACAGTCACGGATAAAATATGGGCACCTTTTCAAAATGTGTAAGTATAAAACTTTAAAAAGCTTTCAATATTAAAAAAAAAACCGAAAGGCATTTCACTTTTTGGAAACTCCTACTATGCTGGCAAGTGGTTGATTGGGGGGGGGGGGGTGCATCCGGAACCCACCGCCCCCTTGTAGCAAACCTGAACAAAGAGATCGGGCCGGTCTGATCAAGGCCCTGGGCCCTTGGAGACTTTATCATAGATATTCTAATAAATGAATATATATATAAATAATATGAATATGAGATTTTTTAGAAAGGAAAGTTGACGGAGGGACATATTTCTCCCATACTGGTCAAGTACTACAATATATTGCGCGTAAGTGTTTAGTGAGTGGGCAATCTTTTCAATATGCTTTTTTACTTAAGTTCAGCGCTCAAGCTCGCAAGCTCATCAGAACTCGGAGAAGATACACGTTGCATTCAAATTGAGATGGCGCGCGCAGTATCAAAACAAAACTTTTTTTTTTACTTACTTACTTTGTTGGGGGGCTTAATCAGCTTCCAGTAGTCGTCTTCTGGCGAAAATTTGCCATTATATGTTCTATAAGTTAGAGATCCATAATTTCAATCTTCCAGTCAGTGCTTTCAGCCCATCCCCACGATCGAGTGGCTCCATATCTGGCCATTTAATGCACCCTTCCGCTCCCNGCGCCTCTTTTCCTACAATATTTGTGCCAATATAATTATGTGCCATTTTGTACATCAAAGCTCCATCATTCTGCCTTACATTTACAAATTTAATAACTGTCTTCTTTTTCTCCCTACTTTATCTCCAGTCTGCCATTGCTCTGCATTTCTTTGGTATACATCCTTTTTCCCCCTTCTATGTCCATCTATTCATATTAATATCCTTTATCCCTTTCACGGCCTACACACGCTCAAGTAATATTCTTTAATGTATTTTTTCTTATTGCATCCTATCTCCTTCCAGTGATATTGTTATATTCATTTTTGTATTCTTGGAGTTGTTTTATATAGGCCTAACCATCATTGTCCTTACTAATTTTGTAAAAGTTCTGCTGACCTCTATATAGCCCTGTCTCATCTCCTTTTCTTTAACCAAAAATACGTCCACATTAACCTTTCTTCTCTAGTACGTACTAGTAGCATCTCCTTCCCAATGTTTGTTCCCCAATGTTATTTTTTTTTACTCATAAACTCCAGCTCTTTCTCTCTTGTTCTATCTCTCTCTCTCTCTCTCTCTTACCTCATTTCCAACACCCACCTTCCTCTCAATCTCATCTCCTTCTCTACATTTTTTTTGTTTGTGTACACCTATCAAATCTTTTCATTTTGTCATCTTATACACTGCTTCTTACTCCTCAAATTCATCTCTCTTTCTCTTTCTCTCTATGCGAGGAGCATATCCAGCAAGGGGGTGTACTGGTGCAATGCTATCATTTCTCTATAATAATAAAAAATTCTTGGTTACAGTACTCACTCATCGTCTCAGTTTCCCCAACTCTTTCTCTCACTCTCTCTTGCTCTCTCTATGTCTATCTCTTTCTCTCTCATATCCATCAATTCTTTTCACTTTTTCATCTTTAATACATTTTTTACTCCTCAACTCCTTTTATGAGGCAGTGTGTCAACCAGGTGTAAACATCATAAACCATTACAAACATACGACTTCATACACATAAAATTAATCAATTCAGGTTCATGTTGATATTAGAAAGAGCCAACACTTTCATAAAAAATGGAATCATCTATACAGCCCTTCATATAAAAGGCAGATATTTCCCTATAAAAACATGTCTTACTAAAAAGAGATATCTCATATTTGGAAGAAAAGTGACCGCTTTGAGTAAAGTTGAACAGTTTGTAAGTACAGTGAAAACTTGGTACAAAGAAATCTGATGT
Source organism: Temnopleurus reevesii (assembly GCA_036244855.1). Classification (NCBI taxonomy): domain Eukaryota; kingdom Metazoa; phylum Echinodermata; class Echinoidea; order Temnopleuroida; family Temnopleuridae; genus Temnopleurus; species Temnopleurus reevesii. The sequence goes on along the minus strand of BQKZ01005508.1, from coordinate 7,718 downwards.
GAAAATATTCTTGAGATAAAGATAATAATCTGGTCTGATTTCTTTACGATCTATTTTTTTTACCTGATACAACAATATTCTTGCGATACAGGGTATTTTTGATGATCCTAAACACCTTGTCATACCAAGTTTACACTGGATGCACGTAACTAGTCTGCAGACACAGACTATTGGCTTTCGGTGTTGCGTTTGTGCAGTTCTTGTGCAATGCATGATACAGGGTCTGTAATCAGAGTCTGCATGACCTTTTCCTCCTGCCAAGGAATTTGTGATTCTTATATCGTGAAGTAGTCTCAAAATACACACCCTATGGATTGTGCATGATGCAAATTGCAGAAAACCAAAGCCAAGTGTATGTACATGTAGACTAACACTTAGCAGTCATACAGTAAAACTGGCAAAATCTGTCTGAAATTTAACGAGTGGCGTTTTGATTGCTCCAAGGGTTGCCAAGCAGAATAAAGACCATGCCATTCCAATCTGCGGTGCGAGGAATCATCACAGTCCATTGGTTGCGACACTTGCCTTGATCATAAGATGATGGGTTCGAATCCCCCTACAGAACTAAATTTTCTACAGATATAAATCCACTTTCACTTTTAAGCACTTAAACCAGGTGAAGTAAATGGGAAACAGGTAAGATGTGTTTCCATTTATAGGTGTGAAGTGTGCGAAAGAAGCATTGCTCTATCCTTGGAAATATATTGTATTGCTCAACAGAGCTCTCACTCATCTGATCAAGTAATTAATAGGTACAATACAAGCACACAATATTCATTCATCATTATACTAGATATACCAACCGTTCCGGAATATGCTCGAGGTTTATTTTCATGTAAATTCAAGGCTTTCATTACAAGTACATGGCTGAGAGTATGGTTATTGTTGTCATATTTTCCTCCACTTTTGTCCAGCTGCTGCATTATTCCCATTTCAATTTTGACCTCATGCATATTCCAGAACAGTTGGCATCTCTGATATACAAACAAGCCCAGGGCGCTACAAACCCACTTGCCCGGGGCAACAAAATGAAGCTGTCGGGCAAGTAAATAAAATTGTCACTTGCCTAAAAGGGCAAGTAGCAGCTTTTTCCAGTTTTCATCTACATGTACAAATTGGCATAGACCATCAATTTGGAGCAAATGAAATTTTGTTTGGGCAAGTGATTTGAAAATTTGGTTGCCCGACTGGGCAACTAGTGAAATAAATTCTTGTAGCACCCTGAAGCCTAAAGCTCCTCAGAGTATAGCCTGAAATCACCACAGCAACAGTCACATTGAAAATAGTGCTATAGAATTAGCATTAATTTCAATAGCTTATCAATATACTTGTTGCTGGTTTGTTAGGTTACAGACACATATTCATTATAGAGTTCTTTGGTGGGGCGTTACTCCCTCCTTTGTTCGTATCATCTTGTTTGCGATCCTCCATCTTTTGAAAGCGCATCCTGGAGCAGTTTGGCCAATCCACCAATTTCAGGCTTACCCTCTTGCGGCGACATCTATAAGAAGGAGAAGTTTAGAGAGTATGATATGAAAAATAGAAGATCATTTGTCACATAAAAACTTGGCAAATATCTATAACCTATTACAGTCAACCCTGCCTAAGTAAACCTTGCATACTTCGAATAATCATCCAAAGCCTCATCCAGTCTGCACTATTCATATTATGTTGTTTTTACCCCTCATTTGGCAAATTTTCTACATCAAACCTATTTCTGAAGTCTCAAAAAATTCGACTTAGGCAAGGCCGATTTACATTGAAAAATATGTGTAAATATTTTTCTTTCAATACACCTACTATTTAATTTAAATCAATATCACTTATTAAACATCTTACATAACTCTAATGAGATTTACAAAGAAAGTTAAGAAAACTCTTTCTTTTTTGTTCCTTCAAAAATTTCTAAATTCCAAAATCAAATTTACAGTAGGAAATAAACAAGAAAAATTGTATAAGGTATAAATATTCAGAATTAAATGGTAAACGTTTTAAAATCCAAAATTAGTTGGTTAGTTAGGACTTGCCTCTTGTTTCCTTGTGTGTTTCCTCGGCACCCCTTTCCTCCTCAGATGGATACCATCAGCAGCTAGAGACTCCTCTGTAGCAACCATGAGTTCATCAACACTCATCTCATCATTCTTAGCTTCAAGCTCCTGATACCTCTGGATATACCTGTGGGAATGATTAAAAAATAATACTTAAAATACCTAACAGTCACAATTCTAGTAACAATGAGACGAGGCAAGAGACTCCTCCGTAGTAACCGTGAGTTCATCAACACTCATCTCATAATTCTTCACTTCTAGCTCTTGATACCGCTGAATGTACTTACGGAATTAAAGGAAAAGTCCAGCCAAAATTTAAAAAAAAAAAAAAATTGGCAGAAGCAGAAACTATATTCGAATCCAAAAGAGTTTGTCGGAAATCGGACAATCAGAAAGTAAGGAATTTTTTAAGGTATGAGAAATTGAGAAAAAAATTAAATTTACTTGAGAAATTTGCAACTTGATGAAATCATAGTTGCACTTCTAACCATGGTCTCTTCATTAGACCCCTTGCTATTCTGTTAGCTTCCTGTGCATACATCTATTCACCAATGTTCGAATGTATTTCACAAGCAAATAACTGCAAGGAGATAACTTAGACATTTATGAGCAGCTGGGTCCAGATTCTCTTCTGTTGTTCAACTGTTCTTGGTCTCCTCAATATAAATTTTTTAATTATTTGTCTGCTGCAAAAGCCAGTAATGTCGCAAAGAGATATTTAAGCAATTCACTGAAGTTCGGACCTATTTAAATTTTAGTGTGTTTCTATTTTTACTTTTTACAAGATCATTTTACACAAGTCCATAGGTATTCTAAATAGTGGAAATTTTAGTGGATTCATATTCATGAAATTAGTGGAAATAACAAAACTTTCAATTCACCAAATATTATGGGCACACTTCTGATTAATGATAATGTCATAAATTCTAATCTACCAGGAAGCTAAAGAATCTTTACAATGATCATCATAACATGTACAAAACATTTTTTTAAATAGGATTCCTTGCTAAAATAATTTATCAATAAAATTTAAAATGCTCTTTTTGCGGACTGTGGCATTAGATAGACAATGGTACAATCCCAAAGGCATCCAATAGAAAGAACTTTGTTTGAGATAATTGAGACTATGTAGCACTATTAATAAAATTGGGGACCACCATTGAATGTGTATTACATGTATAACTGTTATGTGTGGATTTACACTTCTGGAAACACCCCCAAATGCAGCTGTTTTACATATCATCAAACACACTCACTGTATCATTTAAAAAGTGGGTGATTTAATTTCTTGCATGGTGTATCTTACTCCTCTACACATCCAAAAAAAGTTAGTGCATGGAAAAGTGAAACAACTAAAACACTAGTACAATTTTCTTTGCAACATTAACTCTCCAAGCTATCAGCAAGTTATTTGGTATTTTTTATTGACACAAATCAATTTCACATACTTACTTGTGACACATGGAACTCTCAACGGAGGAATGCTTGGTCAGGTCTTTAGTCTGTTGGTTCGCATAGGTCTGGTAGAATTTGCTGCAAAGAAAAGCAATGACAATTTAGTCTCTTTACAAGTATGGAAATGTTCAGATCGAGATCAATTTGTTTTTTATTGCTCATAGAGTGAAACCTTGTTCCTTGTAATAATGAGGTCATTGAGAACATGAGTATGGCTTTGTAATATCAGAAATTCTGTTATATCAGGGTAGAGAAACAACAAAATACAGAGAGCTAGGGCCATAAAAATCATATTGTTACGTCAAGAATCTTGTTATAACCATTCTTGTTATAATAAGATTCAGTACTGACAAGATTACACTGTTTACACTTGAAGTTGATGTAAAATTTAGTTATTTGCAAATCTGTTGGGAGGCCACTAATTTGGAATTCATTTATAGGTCTGTTTCATAAACTCCTTGACAAGTGTAAAAAAAAAGACTGTTCATTGACTTAAAGTTGCAGTTGGATGTTGATTGTTATGTTGTTTTATGCAATTGATTGGCAAGCAATCATATCTCTCCTGCAATATGAAACAAGACATTTGTGCAAGATTACCAACCATTATTGAACATTGATGAGGCTTCTAGTCTTATGTAAATTTGTTTATTAATTCCCAAATATGTGACTAACTAAATGGTTTTTGATGTAATGACAAAGTACCTATGGTTCAGAAGAGGTTCATCATGGTGAAGAATACTTGAAGAGAGATAATCAGTTGTCTCACGATGTGCAAATGTAGAACATAAGTAGAATGACGCAGCATTGTCTGATGAAGGTTAGTAGTATACAGCAGCCTAAACGTCATCCTACTTTCATTCTACATTTGCACATTGTGCAAATTATTGAAAAAGTAACTGTTTGGCTTTTTGGATCTTAATATCTAATCTAATACATATTCTGTATAAATGGTTGCCATCTCTTTTATTGAATGTAGTTAGAGTCAACTCTGCCTAAGTCAAACTACAGTCGAATAGCAACTAAATCAAAGAAATTTTTTAGAACGAATCATACATACCCTGTGTTCTTTACCTCTTGTATGTTGAAACAATTTTCAAGTTCAATAGTTTATCTTTACTCAGCAATAAAAATTACAATATATATAACATTAAAAGTGACATCAAACAGAATCATAAAACTACAAAAGATAAGAAAATACATAATGCATGAGTAAGGCTGTAGACCAGGAAGAAAAAAATCTATATATAAGGCTGACCACACTACGTTTTAGTAAAAATGGTTAAGATATGATTTTAAATATGGTTCCAAGAGATTCGACAAAGGCAGAGTTACTTGTATAGCTACCCTCCCTACACACACAACCTTCCACAGTGTATTAATTATGTTTTGACGCTGAGGATACTTTTTCGGACTTGAATGACTTTGATGCCGAGGATACCTTTTTGATCAATGAACAGGCTCAGTCCTACCAGCATCGATGGATTAAAGTAAAGTAAAGTAAAGTAAAGTACTTACGCCCTTGGTGTATCTTCTGGATACAGGAGCTCCTTGAGGTGCTCTGGTGAGACGTCTTGCTTGAATGTCGGCTCATCACGTGGGGGAAATGCAGCCATGACATCGTACCAGATAGGTTTGTCTGATTCTTTCATCACACCAGCTCTCATTAGATCACGCACCCTGAAAAATAATGATGAAAATTACACGTAAAAAATCAATGTGACTTTTTAAAATATTGACAGTCATCTTCTTCTTCTTCTTCTTTTTCTTGTTCTCCTTCTTCTTCATTATCTTCATCTTCCCCCTCTTCCTCCTTCCTCTTAACTTCCTCTTACTCCTCCTCTTTCTTTCACTCTTACTCTTTAGTTTACATCCTGTGAGTAAAAAGGGGATTTGGTCTCCTTCTTCTCCGTATCTTATTGTTTCCTTTCTTCTCCTCCTTCTCATTTTCCTCTTCTTCTTCAGCATAACCTACTCTTGTTCTTCCACTATCCTCCCCTATTTCCCTTTTTCTTACCCTTCCTTTTTTCTTCTATGAGTAAGACTAAGTTTTTTAGTTAATTCTCCTACTCCACCTACTTGTCCTTCATTGGCTATGGATAGCTCCCTGGAATAGTTTTTGACATTTTTTGACATTGTCACTACTCCAGAGAGCTATGGAGTAGATACTATACCTAGCTATGGATAGCTCCCTGGAATAGTTTTTGACATTTTTTGACATTGTCACTACTCCAGAGAGCTATGGAGTAGAGTCTATACCGTGCGTGTAGCACTGCGTTTTCAGATTTTAAATCGCCCAAAATTACTACTTTTTATTTTGTTATTTTCAATTTCATACCCCTTTGAACTTCCGTAGCATTACGTTTTTCCCTTCCCACCACAAATCATAATGAATGGGACTTACCTGTGTTGGAAATATCCAATTTTGTCCTCTTTTCCTCTTGCACAGCAGACAGTCCAGTATGAAACTAAATGACTTCCTGTTGTAAACATCCGGTTCGGGTCAAAAGGTCACTGTGGTGGAGTTTCTTGGCCACTTTGCAACCCAGAAATCAGAATTTCTGACCGGTATCATACGTGCAAGTACATTCGCAATCGTCCGCGAGCGAGGCCAAAGAGCGTAGCGAAGAGGGCTCACTCAAAGAATAACACACGCAAAAAGCTGTCGTACGCAGAGACCCATTTCGGAGTGTGTGTTTACAACAGAAGTCATTTAGTTTCATACTGGACTGTCTGCTGTGCAAGAGGAAAAGAGGACAAAATTGGATATTTCCAACACAGGTAAGTCCCATTCATTATGATTTGTGGTGGGAAGGGAAAAACGTAATGCTAGGGAAGTTCTAGACCGATAAAACGGGTCTAATTTTGATCAGGATTTGCTTCGCTGAGGCTATCGCCTGGCTAAGCATCCTTCCTCAATAGACCTTTAACGCCGCTAGAGACGCCTGTGATGAAGATCAAAAAAATGGTGGTCGCTACCAAAAATCACGATAAAAACACGGATTTTAATTATTTTTTTTGGAAACCTTCAAGTTAATCTAAAAGAATATATCTTTTTTAATCGTATTCATTGTTAATTGTTTATCGTAGAGACGTAAATTAGCGTATTTTCGTGAGGGTGCGCGGCAGCACCCTTTCTCCCATAGACGCTGTGTATTGTAGCTTCAACAACCTGCACTACACGCTGAATTGGGGCGTTGTCTGACTCTCTGGAGGGGGCACCACCAAAAGTCAGAAATCGTTAAAAAAAACCTCTGAGAGTCAGATTTTTCTGTCTAGGGAAGTTCAAACAATCAACATGATCAAATTAAAGGGGTATGAAATTGAAAATAACAAAATAAAAAGTAGTAATTTTGGGCGATTTAAAATCTGAAAACGCCGTGCTACACGCACGGTATAGACTCTACTCCATAGCTCTCTGGAGTAGTGACAATGTCAAAAAATGTCAAAAACTATTCCAGGGAGCTATCCATAGCTAGGCCTAGTCCTTCATCTAATTCTCTTCCTACATATCAAGTGAGCTGAAACCAACACCAACTTCAATGAGTGGGACTGGGTTTGCATCATCATGTTACACTATCCACGATAAAAACGGGTAAATAATTCATCAATTCTTGATATTCCGATTCAAAATAACATAACAAACCTTGTAAATATTGTTCCAAGCTTTTCCAAACGACTGAGGCTCGTCATGATGTCTGTAATTTCACGATTTGGATTTTCACGAGTTTTCTTTGGGAGGGTGTCGTCAAACAAGCAAAATTTACGTTTCATAATTTTTTTCTCCAAAAGTAAAATAGACCATGAAATAAGAAAATAAAGGATGGGAAAGGGAAAAATAAGGGAATGTTAGGAAGAATAGGAAGAAAAAGTTAAGTTTTATCAACATAGACCATATTCGAGATCATGTCTTGTTTTCTCTTTCCATTCATACTAAAACTAAGTGAGAAGGAGGCAGTCCCTAACATTTCACCCCCCCCCCCCCCGTGTGGTAACATGTAGTTCAAACGAATAGCAAAGTGCGTAGATTTTATATCACAACCTTCCAGCTTTAAAATGTAAACATTTCTGCAGTGGGTTATACAATACATCCCCCACAATATCTAAATATACATAATAAATGTGCAAATATGACGTGGATCATAGTACTTTTTGAAAGAGCATTTAAACTCATGTAACCAAATTTGGTACTTTTTTAAAGGGGGAGGGGGGGGGGGG
>BQKZ01005507.1:25620-46502 GCA_036244855.1 Temnopleurus reevesii | reverse complement strand
ATGATGGTTAGCTTGTCACTTGGGTGGACGCTAACTTCAACCAAAACACAACTCAACGCCCATGTGTGGAAAACGTCACCGCTCGCCAAAGTAGCTGCCGGGATCACAGCTGTTCAGGTATGTCAAATTAATGTTATCGGAAAATTTGTATGGTGCTATTGCTATTGCCGTGCACTCAAGTCTGCAATGTTACGCAAGAATCGCACAATCTCTGTGGGATGTCTGTGCGGTCACTGAGCGGTTTTTATGGTTTGCTGGGGTGATGTCACCCACTAAGGCTACGATCTTACAATTAGAAAAGAAAATTAAAATCCCCCCCCCCCCAAGAAAAAAGAAGTTGTTGAGGCTGCTGAACCTCTGCATGGGTGTGTCACACTATGGAGGTCATTATAAGTTTATGGGCTCTTTTGACTATCGCCAAGCAAATTTTAAACTAGTGACCCATAAGTTTTGAAATGGGAGTAGCGATAACTCAAATATTTATTGTAATTTTGGATTGCGTGGTGTAAGAGCGATCTTGCTGAATGCGGGACAGTTTAGAAAGAGTTCTCTATTTAAAAAATCACCAAGTTGTTTTAGCCCATTGATTAAGAGAATCAGATAGTCACTACACAAAGTCTATGGGAGAATCAAAGAATTCAGTAGGCAATGGCTGAAGTAAGTTTAAAAAGTTTGAATGAAATGGTAATAATCTTTATATCTTTCTCCCTATTAAGATGAGGAGGAGAAAGAGGATGATGATGATGATGATGATGATGATGATGATGTTGATGAAGATGATGATGATGATGATGATGATGATGATGATGATGATGATGATAATGAAGATGTTTCTTCAAGATGATATCTATGAACTCACATGACAAATTCGTTTTTTCCCTCCCGTAGTGTTTCCTTATCCTCCTGGAGCAGTTTCTCTTCACCCAACATTCTGCCTACCACAACCACCAGAGTCTCCTCGGAGTTGTGACCATAATGGGCAGAGTCTCTCTAGCTATTATCTTTGCTCACAACCTCCATAAAGTTGTCTCCAAAGAGAAGAGCATAGTTCGCAGAGAGTTCTACAGTAACTTTGCTAAGGTTTGTATTAAAATGGATTCTTTGTTTGATTTGATATGATTTGATTTATTTTCCATTTCAATATTATTTTCATAATTTGAACATCTGTTGAACTTGAGGCCACCTTCATTGGTTCCATCGAGGCAAAAAAATGTGTCTTATACTGTCTATAGAGGACACCTGTCTACAGTGGCCACTTTTTTCTGTTTCCCTCGGATGGCCACTACAGACAGGTCTGACTGTATGTATTACAACTCAAGTGCCGGGAACTGCATTTCCATTTACCAACTCACACCTACACGTATGCATAACTTGAAGAGTATGATAACAGTCACAGTCCTATTGAAACATTTTATAGATTATCATTACTTTTAATATTAAGCTGTCATATTGAAGTTTCTTGGAATATCAAGAATAGATGTGAAACTTATTTTCTGTAGCTCATGTTTCTTGCAGTTAACATGCAGTGATTGATTATGAGTTACGTAAATCCTCTATATGGGTAATTCCATAAATGAGGGGTCCAATTTGTGACATTTTTGGTGTCCCATTTACATCGGTAACCTACATCACTTTCATGCCTTGGAGGTCTTGGTGAAAATACAAATAGTGAAATGAGATTTTCATCTGGTTGTAAATTCATTATTTTATCCTTAATTAGATGCTCACAGTATTTACATCTTCACCAAGCCCAAAGGGCTAAACAAAAAGTTGGTTACCAACATAACTGGGACACCAAATTTGTCCTGAAACTGACCCCTCATTTTATTTATGGAATTAACCATATATTCTTATTCATTTTACAGATGTCCTTTATATGGTTCTTCGCCTATCCAGTATTGGTGTTTGTGTCTCTGCTTTTCTCGCATTATATTAGAAAACGGGTAAGTTATATTTTTTATAGTTCTTTGACTTATTTCTTTGAAAAAGTTCATCTCAGGGTTTGTTGCTATAAACTTGTGATCAATTGCAAGTGCTACCGGTAGTTGATCTGTATGTCCCAATTAAAATCATTGTTTCTTGTGCATCTTTTATGAGCAAAGACCATATGGGAATTAAAATATGTACATGAATTTGCAAATTATTTGGAGTTGATTTGCAATTGATTGTAAGTTTGTAGCAACACAATGTTAGATGTGCATGTTTCACTAGTGCTACATGTAGCTAAATGAAAAACAGACATAAGATAGATGCTCATATAAAACGGAGTACATTGTCGCTCACAATCATCAATCCTGCATATGTACTTTTTTTTTCAGAACACCACCCTACGCACATTATTCTTCCTTTTCCTATCTCATATTTTCCAGTTTTTAATCATGACAATCACGTCTTTGCAAGCAACGATCGTGGTGCTACTCTATCGTCTGTTCCTCTCTCGTAGCCTGTATTGGGAGATTTCGTCGCTATCCTCATCATCATCATTACCGCTTCGTCTGGAGAAAACTTTCAGTTTAAAGAACTACAAATCATGACACCAGTCCTAATTTAGGTAGATGGTATATTTTATTTACTTTTAGCTATTTAAGCCACCAGTAGTAAACTTAGTAACATATAACATGTAGTACTGATGTGAATTTATATTTGACATTGGAAATAGCGAGTTTGCTGACTTTTTTCCAAATGCAATGGTATTGGATCTCGCTTAATATTTTACTGTTATTATCATCATCATCATTACCACTTCGTCTGGAGAAAACCTTCAGTTTAAAGAACTACAAATCATGACACCAGTCGTAAGTTAGGTAGATGGTATATTTTATTTACTTTTAGCTATTTAATCCATTAGTATTTATTTAATTTAGTTTTGTAATATAGAAACATTTACAGAGATGAATTTAGATTTGGCATTGGATTTAAGAGAAATTAGTTTTGCTGACTTGTTTCCAATGACAAAGGTATTGCCACTGTGTTTGATACTTTACTCGTCATCATAACCTCTCGGCTAGAGAAAACTTTCAGTTTAAAGAATTGTAAGTCATGGTAACAGTCATAAGTTTACAGGTACATGTAGATGCTATATTTTATCTACTTTCAGCTATTTAGTCCATTAGTAGTTAGCAAATTTAGTAACATAGTACAGATTTGGATTGATATTTGACATTGGAAATGAGAGAGCTTGCTGATGCATTAACCAAAGAAAATGTTATTGCAGCTTGCTTGATATTTTGCAGTAATCATCTTCATCATTACCTCTCCAGCTAGAGAAAACCCTCAATTTAAAGAACTACAAAACATGACACCAGACATAAGTCCATAGTTTGATGTTATATTTTATCTACTTTTAGCTATTTAATCCATTAGTATTTAATTAATTTAGTTTTGTAATATAGAAACATAGTACAGAGATGAATTTAGATTTGGCATTGGAAATAAGAGAAATTAGTTTCGCTGACTTGTTTCCAATGACAAATGTGTTGCAGCTCTGTTTGATATTTTACTCGTCATCATTACCTCTCGGCTATAGAAAACCTTCAGTTTGAAGAACTATAAATCGTGACAGCAATCCTTAGTGTAGATAGATTGCTTATTTTATTTACTTTTAGCTATTTAATCCATCAGTATTTATGGAATTTAGTAGTTTAGTACAGATTTTAATTGATATTTGGCATTGGAAATGAGTTTGCTAACCTGTTTCTGAAGACAGTGGTTTTGCAGTTCGCTTTATAGTGTACCGTAATTATTTTCATCATCATCATTATCACTCCGGCTAGAGAAAACCTTCAGATTAAAAAACTATAAATCATGACATTGGTCATAATTTTCATAGGTAAGTGGTATACTTTTAGCTATTTAATCCATTTAACAAATTTTTAACCAAATTATGCACAATGGAGAATTGTCCATTATGACATCATAGATCTGACAAGGTTGGTTCTCATATTGGGGACCAAAACAGGCGTGTATCCAGGGAGTGGCTGAGGGGAGATGCCCCCTGAAATATTTTGGTAGAGAAGAAAAAGGGGCAATATTTTTGTTGTTTTTTCACAAAATTTTATTTTGAACTTCATCCCCCAGTTACAGTGCAATCATACATATGTACCTGAAAAATATACTTGTGCTTCAAAAAAATCTGATATGTATTAGCTCAAAATTCTGTCAGATTTCTTTGCTCATATTTTGCTCATTTTTTCACTGCCTTATTCTTGTTGTTCCCCTTTATCCACTGAAAGTATGCTAATGTGCAGATGGACTCATTCAATATAGATTTTTTTTATTTCTAAAAAAAGATATTGTATAGTGGGACAGTATAATTAGTTCCCCCTACCTCCAACCCAATCATCTACCACCACTCCCATCTCTATGGCATTATTATGATGGATTCCATTACTTTGGGGAAACAAAAAGTCCTATATTCTAATCTTTCTTTTTATAAAAATGGATAGTGTTTAAATTCATGTCTTTTATTGCTGCCTTTCACATCCACAAGCTTGTTGTGCTAGTGTTCCTTATAAAATTTATTTTCCACTGCAAAGTACATTTATGATAGAATGTTGTAAAAAGAAAGAAATGAAAATGTCCAAGACTTTATTCAAGAGAACATGTTAAAAAATGCAATTACTATGACATGCATGTGCCATTATTTGCCATAATCTGTTGCAACTCTCGTTTATATTTTTAAAACTAATTGATAGGTGACATTCATACCTTGAATACCTTGTGTATCCTGTCCAGCATGAATTTCATTTATTTTACGGTCCCCATTTATAGAAGTTTGCAGGCCAGAGGACTTTAGCAATCGACTGCTGGAACCAAGCAGTCTCTACACTAATTCAATGGGAATTACAGAATTCAGTCATTACTGGATAAATGCTGAATTCGTTCCGCTTGCACTTAACATATGCAAATATTAATGTCAACAATTTATGTCCCCTGCAATGTCTGCACATGTTTTTAACTTATCTTGTATCTTGTACACGTACTTGTTCATGTACATGTACAATGAATTTCTGTGCTCGTATGTGACGTTGCCTATATACACTGTATATCAAATTTTATTCATACTTGGGGGGGGGGGAGACTCTAGATGTTTCATCCAGAGTATAAAACATCACTTGTCTGAAAGAGAAGGAGCCATCAGGATAATGATTTCCATTCACAATAATATTTTATTTCATTATTGTAGAATGGTTGTTGCACAATTTTATTCAATGTTGAAAACATTCTGTATTATTGTTTGTTGGTTTTTTTTTGTGCCAAGAATGACATCAGTGGTTCATTTTAGATTGTCGCTGAAGCAAAACTTTGTCTTTATTCTGTGTCATAATGTACATGTAATACATTATAATTTCTATTGTCCTGCAAGTTGACAAACGAATTGTCTTTAAAATCATTCTCCTTGTTCACCATGCTATGTATGGTCTTTCCCCTGTATACTTGCAAAATTCTATTCCAGAGTGCAATCCTGCACGACATCTCCGCTCATCATCATATACAATGCTGTTAAATATTCTGAGAAAGAAACATTGTTTTGGTGATCTGGCTTTTTTAGTTATAGGCCCAAAATTGTGGAACGAGCTCCCTCTTTAATTACGCCAGCAATCTTCAACAGAAACATTTAAATCCCAATTTAAAACCTACTTATTTGTTTCATCATAATACTGCAATACCTTTTTTATGTCCAGGATATTTTTGCTTCTAATTGTATTGTCTTCATTTACTTACTCTTTCAATGAAAGCAACATGAGCACGGAAAAGTGGACCTGTGCGCTGTACAAGTAGCCACTATTATCATTAAAGGGGAACCAACCCCTGGAATTAGCATGCTTTTATTGAATGAAGAAAAATCAGATTAACAAACTGTGAAAATTTGAGCAAAATCGGACAACCCGTTCAAAAGTTATGAATTTTCAAACTCACAGAGATTTGACGATCACTGCCGATCATGGGGATCCATTCGCTCGGCAAAACCGACGGAATCCGTGACGTCATGTCGGACAACTCCTCATTCACTTTGTACATAGAATATTTAAAAATCGATCAATGTCAAATTTAGAATGAGGTTGCAGCATGAATCTTTTCAAAATACATGCAGAATCAATACAGAAATGCTATACCCCAAACCAAAATTGCCATTTTGTTGACTTTTCCAAGAAAAAGGAGAAAATGTGAAGTTTTGTGTACAGAATGAATGAGGAGTTGTCCTACGTTACGTCACAGATTCCGTCGATTTTGCCGATCGCACGGATCCCCATGAGCGGCAGTGATCGTCAAATCTCTGTGACTTTGAAAATTCATAACTTTTGAACGGGTTGTCTGATTTTGCTCAAATTTTCAGTTTGTTTATCTGATTTTTCTTCATTCAATGACACTACGATAATTCCAGGGGTTGGTTTCCCTTTAATATAATTAGGTGCAGGTATTGTAATGTTTAACCACCATGATCATTACATGTACATTGGGACATAAATGGGCATTAACATTGTTTTCTGGGACCAGTGAATGAAATGATATAATCTGTAGGCTATGTTATTACCGATATATCCCTATTGTTCTTTTTAATGGTATTTAAATCTGTTATGCATTATGTAAATACAAAATGGATATTTGTATGAAAATTTGAACTTTTCATGTCTATTCTAGTTTGTTTAAAAAGCTATTCCACATTGCTCAATCAAGTGCTGTGGATCTCCTGAAATGGAGGGTCAGTTATATTATATTCTGTAGAGGGAGAAGAAAAAGTGGGAGAGGGAAGGAGAGAGGGTGGAAAAAGATATGGGGAGAGAGAAAGGCCGGTGAAAGAGAGCGAGTGAGAGAGGGTTGGAAAGTAGGAAGAGAGAGAAAGAGGATGGAGAAATAGACAGGGAGGTAGAGGGATGGTGAAAGAGAAAGGGAGAGAGAGAGGGAGGGAGAGAAAGAGCAGGGAGATAAAGCTGAATAAGGAGGTATTGTATGGTAATTGGAACTTTTCATGTCTATTCTAATTTATTGAATAGCTAAGTCCACATGGCTCACTATGGTGATGTGAGACCTCTTGGAATGTTCGGTAACAAATACATGTATAGTCCAATTCTATTCTTGTGGGGGAGAGGAAGGAGCATGGGAGAGAAAAGGAGAGAGAGGACAAAAAATGGGGGTGAAAAAGATGGGAGAATAGTAAGAGGGGATATACAGGGAGGGAGAGGTGGATTGAGACAGGGAAAGAGAGATGGTGTATAATAAGAGTGAGGGATGGAAATAGGGAGAGAGGGAGAGAGAAAGTAGAGAATGAGATTGAAAAATATTGGAGAAATGGAGAGAGATAATTCATGGTGGAGAGAGACAAAGAGAGAGAGAGAGAGAGAGAGGAGTGGAGACAGGGAGAGGGAGATGGTAGAGAGAGGAAGAGGGCCAGGGTGGAGTAAGAGAGAAGAGGAGAGAGAGGGGTGGAGAATGAGAGATAAGAAGAACCAAGTCTGGCCAGAGCAATTTCATGTATTATCCAATCTCATCTCGCCACCAACTATGAAATAGAACAAATTGCATTGTACATGTAATTGTTAAAGCTAATATCGAGTACTTGCAAAGAACTTAAATTTGGAAAAATGAATGATTAAAATAATCTTATGTTACAAACAAAGCACAACGTGACTCGTGTAGACAAGGGAAAACTAATATGATAACCTCAAACCGGTTAAAAGCAAAATTATGTCATTCTCCACATGCTCTGTCCACTGCAGCATACACAGGAAGCAGCGCGTGGGACTGGTATAAAATCTGTCGGCCCGACATGGCACACTTCTCTGCCATTATACATTTTCTTGCAAAACATTTTGGCACATATTATTTATTCATAGTTCTGAACATTCTTCTCACATTTTGTGCGATTCTGTGAACATTTATTTTATTTTTTTAACAAATACCAGAATATATCTTTAAGTACAGTGGAAATTAAATATAAAGATAAAATATATTTGTTATATAAAGAGGTAAATGTGGCACCAGCACTTCAAAATAAATTGAGCACAGCACATCAACATATACCAGTCGATTAAAACAAGAATTCCAAAATAAAACCAGAGACTAAGCTTTTTCAAAAGTAATCCATATACATGTAGTTTATTCATTAACTATGCTTTATACAGCTTATATAGATACAAGTACAAACATTAATTTATCCCAAGTGGAGGCGCCGTGGTGTAGTGGTCGTGACTCTCGCCTTTCAANGAAATTGACATGGACTTCACCTTAACCGGCGAACGTCCTTAAATCTGTTATGCATTATGTAAATACAAAATGGATATTTGTATAAAAATTTTAACTTTTCATGTCTATTCTAGTTTGTTGAAAAGCTATTCCACATTGCTCAATCTAGTGCTGTGGATCCTCGTGAGATGTAGGGTCAGAAATAAATGTATATTCTGTTCTGTAGAGAGAGAGAGGAGAAAGTGAGAAAGAGGGAAGAAGAGAGGGTGGAGAAAGATATGGGAGGGCTGTGAAGAGAGCGAGTTAGAGAGGGTTGGGAAATAGAAAGGGAGGGAGAGGGGGTGAAAAAAATAGAGAGAGTGAGAGAGAATGGAGACAGAGAAAGGGAGAAAGAGAAAGGGAAAGAGAGAATAGGGAAAGAGAAAGGGAGAGAGTGTGGGGAAAGAGAAAGGGGGAGAAAGAGAGAAAAGAGAAGGGAGGATAAAGATGAAGAAAGAGAAATTGTATGGTAACTCAAACTTTTCATGGGGTTAGATAGGGTGAAAAAAGAGAAGAGAGAGGGTGGAGGGAGAGAGAGAGAGAAAGAGGGAGAGAGCGAGAGAGAGGGTAGCGAAAGAGGGGAGAGATAGAGAGTAAAAGATGGAGAGCTAGGAATAAGGGACAGAGAAATGATGGAGAAGAGAGGGGGATGGAAAGGGTAGAGAAAGATAGATGGGTGGAGAGAGAGAGGAGGAGAAAGAAAGCAGGAAACAAGGAGGGTGGAAAGGGAGAGGGCTGAGAAGGGGAGAGAGAGAGGGGTGGAGAAGGAGAGAAAGAGAAAGTGGAGAAGGAGAGGGACAGAGGGTGGAGAAAGAGAGAGTGGAGAAGGAGATAGGGTGGAGAAGGAGAGACAGGAAGAGCCAAGTGTGGCCAGAAGTATCTCGTGTATTCTCCAATCTCATCTTGCTACCAACAATTAAAAGAAAAAAAATGCATTGTTATTGTGGTATCTCCAAGTACAGTTTAAATTCAGTATAAAGAGATCTGATATAGAAACATTTGTAATATAAAGTGGTAAATGTAACAATAATAATAATAATAATATATATAATTTGTATTGCACCAAACGTGGTACAAACTCTTAAAAATATATTGTGCTTAGCGCCCCAAAGTTTACCGAAAAAAGAAGTCCAAAATATAAAGCAGAAACCAGGCTTTTTCCAAAAGTAATCCATATACATGTGGTTTATTCATTGACTATGCTTTATACAGCTTATATAGATACAAGTACATACATTAATTTATCCCAAACGCTGCAAAATACATGTATGAAAAAAAGAAATCATACAGTAAAATTTCAGCAAATGTTCATATAACACAAGTCAGATAAAGAAATTTGAACCATAAAAATGAGATATGTTTGAAACGGCCAACACAAATAGTTAAAATTATCTTTTAATTTGATGCATTCCTATGCTTTGCATTCTTCTTCTTCTTCTTCTTCTTCTTCTTCTTCTTCTTCTTCTTCTTCTTCTTCTTCTTCTTCTTCTTCTTCTTCTTCTTCTTCCAATGAGAGTACATTCCTCTGGGAAGAGTTATATCGTACTTTGTGCGGTGCTGTGAACTGTGTATCGTGTTGTATTATCGAGCTCCAAATAAGACTGTATTTAGACAAAAGTTTGTGCTGAAAGTGCTCCTTGTGCGAGTAAAACAAAATTAATACCTTAAAAGGGGTAAACAGGGACACCTGGGTGAAAGGGGGACAAAACTTACAAATTCTATTTCGATCTCCTAATATCGAATTTGCTTTCACTTTTCGTTTATTTTCCATTTATATTGACAACTTTATCCCATAACAGGTTCCACAGATTTTTCCACCTCATCAAAGAATATTAAAGGGGAACTTCACCCAGACATTGATGCACTCTCAGTAGATGAAGAAAAGTACAATGATCAAACTGTGAAAATTTGAGCAAAATCCAACAATCCATTCAAAAGTTATGAATTTTCAAAGTTTTGATGTACATGTAAACCCCTCATGGGCTCCTCAAATTGGCAACATACAGGCACAAAATGGCTGCCAACATGGAGAACTCTCCATTCACTTTGTACACACAATTTCACCTTTTCCTCTTTTTCCAGAAAAGCAGAAAAAAATTGTTTTCGGTTATATATATTATAGCCACATCAATTCTGCAAGCATTCCAGAAAGAATGGTGGTGTTTCCTCATTTGAAATATGATATTGATCCATGTTCAATAAATTTATATACAAAGTGAATGAGGAGTTCTCCATGTATGACATCACATATTATGCTAATTAGCTTTACGTTGCTAATTCAAGGATGCCCAGCACAGATGGAAATGATATCTTTTAAAATTCATAACTTTTGAACGGATTATCCGATTTTGCTCAAATTTTCACAGTATGTTCATTTGATTTTTCTTCATTTACTGACTTCACATTATTGTCTGGGTGTAATCCCCTTTAAGTGTTCTGAATTTGTCCCTGTTCACTCCTGCTTCCCTGTTAACCTCATTTTATGGTATATTGCTATCGTTTGGTTCAGCTGTCTTAAACAGACAATTCTCATTCCAATTTCTAATCATGTGAATATTTCATATTGTCTGTAGTTCTAACACATATAATAATAATAATAATAATAATAATAGGGGTACTTTTAATGCGCCAGATTCCACATGAATAATGTGCTCAAGGCGCAGTACAGGAAATGTATGTATCTTCATGACCATTTTGATGAACTTCATTTACATTTATTACATAAATAAACTAATGATCCAGGAGATTTCAGACCTAGACAGAGTTATATTTATCTAAAACTTAATCACAAAAATATTATAACACAAATGTAAGCAAATACAAGATATTCTTGAAGCATGAGATTAGAATTATTAATATTATTGCACAATTTACTCATCTACTTTTTGTTTCAAAGTTTCCTACTAATAATCTAGAACATCTGAAAGCTGCAAAAGACTCCACAATGTACTTAAAGGCTGACTTATACTGTTGCATTTATAGCCTGCATCGACCTGTCATTATCGTTGAGCACAAGCATATTTGTGTCCTCAGGGAGTGTTATTAATTTTTAAAAATGCTGGGCTACACAGGCTAAAAACGCAAATGTATGAGTCTGCCATTACAAACTATCAGAAGCATGGTTACAAGTACACATACTCCAGACAGTAATTGTAAGAAGATTTTATATGATATTCACATACTGTGCTATTCCTCTTTCATCCAAAATAAATTTGAAACTCCAAGATATAGAAACCTTTATTAAAATAAGAAGTAAATTTTGCTAGTCTGAGCTTTCTGTATTCTTCAGTTTTTTTACTTTGGTATAACAAGCAATAAGAGATGTTCATGATTAGTTCTACCAGGGAGATGTCATGAATGGAGCGACAACTCAGAGTCATGAATGTGAAATACCTGGTCAAATTCAAAAGATGAACAATACATGTACATAGGGCGATCCTTTGATGTCAGAGGTTCTAGGCCGCCACATACGACTGGAGTGAGTTTAAGATATCAACCGATATAAACATTTAGGATGCGCAGTAAATTTAGGGTAAAAGTGCATACAAGTTACAAATGTGCAGTTGTATTAATAATAATTCTGGAACATAATCTTAATTTACTAGTCTCACTGTGTATTATTTATTGAGATATAGCTAAGAAACTGTAATCTACATGGACTCTTTTTGCTACAGATTTAAGTGTATTCCGATTACTTCCGATCGTTGTATTTTTTATATTTATTTATTAAAATATTGTTCTATCAAATACCTTAAGGCCATTCGTGCCCAATAATGCCCACTTGTAGAAATCATTATTTTAATTCTTGCAAATTCTGGTCGCTGGTACCAAATTTCACTTAATCTGTGTGCTTATTCATGTGCGGTACTTGTTCAGCAAAAACCTGAGAAAATTTATTTACCATCACAATCAAACTTTCGTTATTGTTAACGAATAATGGCTATTCTAGCAACGAATTCAGTGATTGTTCTCCGTCCTGATGAAGCGTTTTAGGAAGCACATATTTGCCAGCATTTTTTTCATTCTTTAAGATGCGGCTTGGATGCTAGATCTGAGGCGAGCGCTTACTTGTGACTCCAGTTCACTGTCCTATCTCCATGGTTCTACTGGGTGATGTACTGACAGATAGGACTTATTCAATATAATCTACACATGCTACTGCAGTGTGAAAATTACCCATGTACACCTGTGGCTGCCTTGACAGAACCACATTGGTTTTATAGCTGTTTCCTTTTCATTTTTGTTAATATGTTGTTTATGTACTGTGTATGTTGTTGATTATCCCCGTATCTTTTATCTTTTCTACTTCTTTCATTTTTTGTGCTGTTAATTGTACATATGTATTTTATTGTACTTATATTGTTCATGTATTGTATCTTAATAAATTGTGCCCGACTAAAACCGGCATCCTATAGGTTCCATTCCAACACATTGGATTCACAGAACCTTATCAGTAGGATGCTCCACTTGTACTGTGGTTCGGACTTTGCTCAAGTTACCCAGAGGTCGTGGGTTCAACTCCCATCCGGAATTGCCAATGATTCTTTCATAGCTACATGTACCAGGTAATTTTCACATAGCAGTAGCATGTGCACCCCTTGGTGGGCGATTGGAAACAATATTTAATAAATTCTTCATGCAATAGGAGTTTCTAAAACTATCTATAAATTGATTTTCTGATTACATGACGAATATAGCAAAAAGATATTAACAAGATTCTGCCAATCAATTCATAGCGATTTTCTTTTGTATAATAGCTACTGTGTACATGTAATATCAAGTCATAAAAATGTGTATTAATTAATCAATTCATAATATTGAGTTGGTACATTACATATCTATGATCATTTTTGTTAAAGTATCTACGTATAAATACAAGCAGCATATTTTTTTTTCTTCATATTAAATGTTTATCACATTATCAAAACAATAGAACTGCTGTTTTGGAGCAAAAGGGAAATACTTAATATATTATAAACAGATGAAACTTCTTTTTTCCAGTCAGTTGGAAGCACGGAAAAACATTTTATCTGATTGAAATTTTCTATAAAAAAAAAAAAGAATAACTGAGTCTCAAACCCAGTATGAATGATCTAACAAATCCATGATTGGAGTAGTGTTCACTGCTATTACGCATTGGAACAATCATAGATATTCTCCTGGGTAAACGTAACAATTGACTTACACACATGGAAGTCCGATGTGACTGCAAATTTCACAGTTCTGCCCTTTTCACTCAGTATGATGCACATTCATATGCATACAAAGACTGTCAAAAACGCAAAAATAGCAACACCTTAAAATGTTTACCTGGACCCAGAGTGCAAAAATATCTGCACACAAAAATATTGGCTTATACAGTATAACCTCCTCCATCGACTCTTGAAGAGTTCATTGCTGTGCGATAACAGGTCTGCAAAATTTAGGCAGCTTCAAAGAACTGAAAATCGCATAGATTTAAATTCTGCCTTCTGATGCACAAATCCTATCCCATTTGCAGGAAACGTGCAAATTCCGTCGCGTAGCTTGAAGTTTTTCTTATGCGATAGATTTTTTTTTCGCTCCAGTTGAACTTTATTTCACACAAAGTCCGCTGCAATGTCTTTTGGTTTTTGACGGAGAAGGTGCTGCTACTTCTTTGCGATTGCAATTCCTGCTCCCACAAGACCAGCCAAAGCTACCGCCGCTCCACCGACTATTGCCATTCCCATCAGCCCATCTGAAAATGGAGAAAATAATAATAGTAATAAGACGTTCTTATATAGCGTCTCACACTAACTATATCGTTCGTCCCTAAGCACTCTACAATGTAGCATAATTATCCTGGCTTTAGCAGTGCAGCCGTAGGTAGCGGGCTGCATTTCATGGAAACAATTCCTGCCAGGTACCTATTCACCTCAACCTGGGTCGACTGCAGCACATGTGGATGAATTTCTTGCTGAAGGAAATCAATGTCATGGGTGGGATTCAAACATGCAACTCTGTTGTTGAAAGATAAGAGTCTAAACCACTACAGTACATCATGATGTCTACAATAACCTCAATAATATAAATTGGTGGCAATTTAAGAAACATGAATCATTCCCTCTTCAAACAAATTCCTAATGAGACACAAAAATGCAACATTCTACTAGTTCTTGCACTTAAGATATTTCCACTTTAATTGAACTTCCATTTTTAAAAATCACATTTGGACTTCCCTTATCCAGAAGCATCTGAAGGGTTTGTTTAAAAAAGCGACAAACAGTGACCTTTTCTGTCAGTTACCATTGAAACAGTCAACAATCATCCAATCAAAATCTATGATATCATTGGATCGGTCAGCGCTGACTAATTGTCGTTGGTGACAAGCTTCATGAAATACCCTCCGGGAACAGACACTTAAATGTGGATGAAGGATTTGGCTAAATATGGGAGACCAAATAATAATAATAATTATAATAATGATAATGATAATAATAATAATAATACATTGTTCTTATATGTTCGATTCAAGCCATTACCAGGATTTTGGATGTCTGAATGCAAATAGAGGTTAACAATATTACGAAAGAAAGATATATACTGCTAACTAACGCAATTATTTTCAATAATTTTGAATATGCGTGTGCATTCCTGTAAACTTTTAAGTGAAATAGGTAATAACTAGATCAAATGGTAATTAAATTGGGATAAAAGAATGATCCCTACAAAATACCTTTATTCATCTTTTTCTTGATCAGCCGCTGAAGGTCTGCTCCTTGTCTGTTGTTGGGTTCAATTTGAAGAAGGCCTTGGACGTACTTCAGAGCATTCGTATAGTCCTGTGATGAAAATAAAACATGGTGTTTGTATAGAAACTGGTTGAATAAGTACTGTTGAGCAAAAAAAAAATTGTAAGCATTTGATTTGAGCAATACTTCACAGCAAATTAACAAACATAAAAACTTAAATGCTTTAAAAAGTTTGATAATACATCTTGAAAACTCAATGCTAAATCATGACTATGTGAACTGCAAAAGAGATTCATCGATTTAAAAAAAATCATGCACAAAAAAAAAATTGTCAGACTTGATTTGCTGTCTATCTTAAAGAGGTACCCAGCACTGGAATTATCTTGCTCTCATGGAATGATTAATAAAAAGGTGAACAGACTGTAAAAATGATACCCCCACCCTCTGTACTTAGAGATACCATAACGACAAACATTGGAAAATTCTCTGCTGAGATTCTGCTTCCAACATTCTTCTTAGAGCACCTTGGAGACATCCATATGGAAAACGTAAATGTTTCTTCCTTCCCATATAAATGCTGAATAGCACTTTAATACAAAGAGTTTAATCAGTCTTTTAGAGTCTGTCACTGAGCTATAACAGAAAAAAAAATGTATCTCAAAATAATATTGATAATAATAATAATAATAACAATAATAATAATAATACATGTGACTTATAAGGCGCCATATCCACTAAGATTTTAATAGTGCTCAAGGCGAGCACAAAAAGAAAATTAGGGAGTGGAAAATAATATAAAAACAGCATCAGACAACTAAAATGATTAACAATCTATGGCATGTAATTCTGTTACTACCCATGAGCTATTACCCTTTAACTCTTTGTGCGTTCACCCGTAAACCCCATGTGTGTTGCATTATTTAGGGAGTGTACATGTTACACTCCGAATCTGTGCAAAAGTGCGAAGGAAACAGACCAACGGATGTTTGTTGACGCAAAGAAAACGTGGGATGAGTTAACCCATTCACAACGGGAACCGTGTAGTCCCTGCAGAAAGTCTATGGAAGTTGCAGAATTCAGTAGTCAATGGGTTAATAATCATTGTGTGAATCGTACCTTTAATCTGTAGTACCCAATAGCCAGATAGAAGAGACAATCTCGTTGGACTTGGGGGCTTCCGCCATTTAGGAGTTCCTCAAGCAGGACAACCCCTCTCCTCATATCGTCCTTGTAGCGGCTTCTGACCAAGCACCAAGCATACTGGAACTGTGTTCCTACCGTCACCCTGCCCTGGGCTAGTTCTGCGTTGTACAGTTGCTCATATTTCTAGATAAAAGTTAGGGTGGAAGAGAAATTTAGAACTTTGATTGATTGGTTGTATAGAACATTTATTTCCTTTTTCAAAAGACATAATAAACATAGGAAAATATCACACAACATAGTCAAAATTAAGGAGGCGGGAACCCTAAAAGCAAAGCTTGTGTTGGGGTCGCCTTAACATAGAGCAAACAAGAGACAAAATATGAATAGACAAAAACATGTATTTGAAAATAATAAATTAAGTGATATAATATGAGTTGAGAGAGAAGCAAGATAGATTAATAGATGCAAATCTTGTTGGACTTGGGGGCTTCCGCCATGGAGGAGTTCTTCAAGCAGGACGACACCTCTCCTCATTTTGTCCTTGTAGCGGCTTTGAACCAAGCACCACATGTACTGGAACTGTGTTCCTACTGTCATCCTGCCTGAGGCTAGTTCTGCGTTGTATAGTTGCTCATACATGTTTTCTGGATAAAATATGAGACAAATGATTGGGATGGAACAGAAAAATGGAACAATACAGGAAGGCGGGTTTAACAATCTGATGCAAATTTTATCAATTTAGAAGAGTTGTGGGTTTTCGAAATCGGTGGACAGCACCTTTTTGACGATAGAAAACAAGTGCGCATCCAATATGTGCATTCAATGTTACAGTTTTGATCAAAATACAGGTAACAGATTAAGATTCCCACCATGTCCCACCAAGGCCTATGTAAAACGCATGCATTTTCTTGGGACATTGTTGGACACAATTCACCTTATTTGGATCAATAGTGTAAGTGCGCATTGGGTTGGAACAGAAAATAAGAACAGAAGGAGGGATAGACTAAAAGATGAAAATTTTATTCATTCTCTGTGCAGAAAGAGTTGTGAATTTTCAAAATCGATGGACAGTAGAAAACAAGTGCGCATCTGATGTGCATTAAATGTAAGTGTGTGCATCATTTATTGTACTGTAGTGATCGTGGTATTTCTAATGTACATGTTTGTTGCATGTCTTTGTGTTAGTACCGATGTCTGGTATGTGTAATATACTTTGCATGTGATTCTGTTAATGTACGAGGTATTGTTTGATCATGTGTGATCCTGATTGGGCCTTCTCTTGAGGCGCTCCCGCACCAGTGCATTTGGGAGATCACATCGGGGCTTGTGAGAAGATTCACACACACAGTTTGTCACCAGCCTTCAACAAGAACAGTTATCAAGTCTATAGTACTAGTCAAGGAACAAGTGTGCTTCATATTAGCCAGTTATTCACCGAGTCAATTAATGTGCCTATGACTCCAGAGAGCATGGAAGGGCCCCGACGAGGGATACCCGTGCCAGAGGATATATAGGTAAGTAGTTAAGTCCGTAGTGTAAGTTTTATACCAGTCTTCTGATAGTGATGTCGTAGTGATTATCGTATGTTTAAGTGTATGACTCTTGAATACCTAATGTGATATATACTTGTCTATTTGACCATGACTGATGCTTGATATGATGTTTCTGTTGAACTGTATTTAACCCCATTTGCATTTCCATCTACATGTCCTTTTCCGTTCGGCTTTTACAACAGTACATAATAGATGCGAACTTGATTTCTGCCATCCACAAGCCTCCATTCACCTATTTTGAACATCCCCTGTTGATCTCGATGACCGAAAACTTGCCTGAGGTTTGCCCAACATATCAACAAGTAATGTATGCAAACTAGATTCCAATAAATTGTTGTTCAACTGTCAAGGAGTACAACATAATTAACTTTATTGGAGGAAAGCATGCATTAATTTGATTCTAAAGTATAAGCATTTAGTAACAGGATAAAGATATCTGATAGAGTAAAATTTATGATTAAGACAGTAAAAAGTGATGCCAACATTAAATATAATATTCTTCATTTGACTTTGAGTCTTGCTTTTCTTGAAATATAGATTTGGCTATTTAAATAATTATATGGGGTATGCAACATACTTATATGGTAAATTTGTCAACCTTTGTAGAAAGGAAGGTGCTAATAGTAATGCACTAATATTAATGCACTTTCGGCAGCCATGAGTATGGAGATGCTTCGTTCTTTAAAATGTCCCAGACTCCCTGGCTTCAAAGTTCAACTTATTATATTAGCTTCTGCTTTGTGTGCACACCGGCGGTGGCAGTGCCGCTGCTGCTGAATACGAAAGTGCATTAGTGCTGAAAGGAAAACCTGTTTTACTTCAGAAAATTCTTTTCACAAAGATCTCAGTCTAAATTGGTAATAACGAGAGAGACGTAGACCTACGTGTATTAAATGGATTTTCCCATACACAGATATCGACGAATGGGACTGAAATCAAATTAGCACTCATTTTAGGAGTGTAAATTCCTTTTCGCAAACTTCAGAATTGTAAAATATTTCAACGAAATGAATGATAATACCTTCAAATCTTCGACCGATACAATTTCTTCCACTATAGTCTCCATAATTTAGATATGTTCAACCTTTTCTTGAAAACGGAAACGATGAATCGGGAAAAGTTTGGGATCTAAAATAACCAACTGATTTTAATTCATCGAGAATGGTGGCGATGTGTGGAACAGAAATGAAAAAAAAAAATTGGAGCCTTTCCCCCCTCAAAAGACATCGCCATAGAAGTCGCCGTAGTTTTTTGAAAAAAATTACATGTGAGCTAGGAAGCCTGGGTGATAATCTTATCGATTGCTAATCGGAATATTGCTAATTACATCTTAAAAGGATTTGATGTGACCCCAAATTTACTTCATATGATCCTACATCAACAACTCGCCAGCTAGCTCGTGTTTTTTAACTTCTTTTTTTTTTTTAAGGTATAATATTGAGAATTCATAAATAGATGATATTTTTGTTTTTCGTCATTCGTGGATACCGAAAAATACGGATGCCCTAAGGTGACACTGAAAACAACATCAAATTAAGTTAGGCATCATTTTATATGACGGAAGAGTTAAGCAAATGTTATAGAAGAGTTGAACCAATCAAGAAAATGAAGTTTAGAAGGACGGCAGCTGTTGCGGCGAAAAATCTCGTCATAAATATGATGTATGTCACCTTAGTGCCTCCGTAAATTTTTATATGCCAATAAAAAAATTCTTGCAAGGATGCCCAAGTGGCACCCACCAGATCTGAGTTTAGTGCCCCCTAGACTATCACATATATATTTTTTAAGCATTATCCTG
This sequence comes from Temnopleurus reevesii, assembly GCA_036244855.1. NCBI lineage: Eukaryota > Metazoa > Echinodermata > Echinoidea > Temnopleuroida > Temnopleuridae > Temnopleurus > Temnopleurus reevesii. The sequence goes on along the minus strand of BQKZ01005507.1, from coordinate 27,072 downwards.
GTATGTCACGCTTTGGATTTAAAAAAAAAGAAAAAAGAAAAAAAAGGCCTAGTTTTCTTTTCTCGATATGTCATCTGTACGGCCCCGATCGCCCGGATTTAACATTATTCTTAGTCCAGTTGAGCCCTCTGTGATCTGAATAACTGTCCCTGAAGATAATACTTTATATAGTGGAACATAATTCGAGTCGTTTAAGACTCAATTGACAAATAATCTCCGGGGCATTATTACATGTATTAATTTGTCTGACCGGGGATTATTATACAATCGTTTATACGAGATAAGTGTTACCGGGTTTATGATAGTCAACTCATAATAATAGGGCTGTTACAAGCGTAGCTGTATTGAAAATTGCTTCTTCACGATTTTATGAATAGGTCACGCAACGCTGAATCCTATTTACGTGTTTCTAGCATGGGATTATTTCATGGTCCCATTCGAAAGTCTCTCCCATAATGGATGAAAAAGAATCTACTTATCGCCGAAAATAATGATCGATTGATCCCCCAGAAAAGAAGAGGGCCGAGTATGGTTTATAAAGCGGGGCTTCACTCGCCGGCTCTTCAGAAGTTGACTTGGTTTCAAACTGGATTAACAAAGTTTTGTGGAGCATTATCCCGACCTGAGAAATAAGCTGAGAATTTGGACAGTAAGTGGAAATATTTTAACGTGGATGGTGTTCGTGCATATCACAGTTCTGCATTTTAATAATCTTCAGTTAATTATTTTTCTAATTAAATATGAGTACTTCTTTGGAAGATTGATTCTACACTGTAAAAATACTGGTGTTAAATTCAACACCAGCCGGAATCAATATAGATCCACACCAGAAAAGTGTTAAAATAACACTCGTTTGGAATCAGTTTAATATATCTATTCACCTACTGGTGTTGCTTTAAAAGCTCTGAAAAACACCAGGCGGTATTTAGATATATTGATTTGAATCCAAACAGGTGTTATTTTAAAGGGGAACTTCACCCAGACATTAATACAATGGTCAATTTGTGAAAATATTAGCAAAATCCGACAATCCATTCAAAAGTTATGAATTTTCAAAGTTTTGATTAAACCCCTTATGGATTGTTGGGTTTTGCTCAAAGTTTCACAGTTTGATAATTGTATTTTTCTTCATCCACTGAGAGTGTATCAATGTTTGGGTGAAGTTCTCCTTTAACATTTATCGGGTGTGGACCTATATCAATTCCGGCTGGTGTTGAATTTAACACCAGCGTTTTAGTTTGCAGTGTAATTATTAGCAAAACTGAACAAGTGGAATGAAACCCTGGAATTAATTTGCTATCAGTCGATGAAGAAAAATATGATGATCAAACTGTGAACATTTGAGCTTAATTGGACAGTCCGTTCAAAAGTTACGAATTTTCAAAGTTTCAATTATCCCATGTCATGGGGATCCTTGAATTGGCAACGCTTAACAAATCTATGACGATATGC
>BQKZ01005506.1:25192-37823 GCA_036244855.1 Temnopleurus reevesii | reverse complement strand
CACCCATGCGTGAAATTGATTACAGCGTGTTTAAGGACATTTAGGACAGTTGTACTGAGGTATTTCCAGAAATAAAACACCTTGTATAAAATCTTTATGTACGTTTTAAAAAGTGTTCCTTAACTTTTTTTGAGTAGTGTATGATCATCGACATTGCTAGCTTGCACACTCAGTAAAAAAAAACCCGGTTGGATGACATTACAGTACATACATGTATGTACGCCATGAAATTCGCGACCAAGCGTGCTGGTTGCGAAATTTACAATTTTGGCCAACGAATTTTGTGACCCTGGACGGTGTTTCACAAAGATAAGAACAATTCGAGGTGTAAGTGGATCTGACTCTCGCCTTTCAACCAGAGAGTCGCGGTTCGAATCCCATCCATGTTGTCAAATTCCTTCAGCAAGAAATTCATCCACATTGTGCCGCACTCTACGCAGGTGAGGTGAATGGGTACCTGACATGAAAATTAATTTCTTGAAAATGCTTGAGCGCTGGTGGCGACGAGCAAAAGCCAGGGTAATAACAATGTAAAGCGATTAGGCGTTTGAGCACTCTGCAGTAGAATGAATACAGGTGTCATATATTGTTATCATTATTATTATCATCATTACAATTACTTTAAAATTATTTTAAGAACGATTGGTCTCTGTACTCTTGCGTAATGGTTTTTACATTACGCTTATTTAGCACAATAACTGAAACCAGTCCTACTTAAAGTATTTTTATCTTGATGAAACGCCACCCAGGTCAGGTAGTCTTTTTCCACAGAACGGCAATTCCGTGACCGTAAACTATAATCGTTTTCTGTAGTCGCGAAATTGACATCCTCGGTCAAGAACTTTGCGTTCCAGATCCCGAAGTTCGTGCCACAAGTTTGGAATAAGCAATACTAAGGTCTTAAGATTACTGACTATAAGTATGGACGCCTGTGGTGACTATATCAACATGAAGAAGGTTTGCATGGCTAAGATTTACTGTTCTTATTCGACATCATCTCCATTTTCTTCGTCCTCGTCATCATAATCATCGTCATCATCGTCGTCGTCATCATCATCGCTACCTAACATCGACATCAAGCCTTTCCGCGTACCATCTTCTTTGCGATTAGACTTAAAAGTCGCCATGCTTTCTAATCTATTTGAGAGTGTGCTTCCCAACCCCTTCTGACCCCGCCCCGCTCTCTCCTTGCGCGATCCGTGGAATGCGATCATAGAATAATCCACAAAACTTTCCCTCTTCTTCAGCCTTTCCTGTTGCCTCTCCTGCATTCGTTTTCTCATCATCAGGAATTTTTCCTTCTCAGTTAGCTGCGGCTTATCTTCGGCTGGCGGAGAGGCCTCCGTAGCCTCCGCTGTCGCCCCGGTAGATCCCCAATCGTCTGTTGTCGATGCTGGGGCATTGTCCGTGTGCGGTGACGACGATGATAGCGATGGTAATCGAATCTCAACCTCCGAATCAACTCCAAGTTTCGGACTTTGGTTTTCACCGCTTCCCGCCTTTTCCTCACTCTCGACTTCCCATTCAGCAGATTCTACGCCAAGAATTGGTCGGTAATTACTTTCAGGTTTTACCGCGGTTTCCACACTATCAATTTTTCCGTCAACTGATTGGGAACTGCTTGACGATTTCGATTTTGATGATTTTGATGATTTTGAAGATTTTGTCCTCTCACTTCGAGCTTTTTTCTTCGCTCGTGGTATCCCTATTTTTATGGACATTGGAGGTGGAGCAGACGGCAGGGCCAGCGGAAGTGGTAGTGACGTCATGTCGGGTTCGTGAGTACTCGGCTCGTCCATCATCAATGGTGGATCGATATCACTATCGCTATCGTCACTTCCCTTCCTCTGTCGTCTGCGGAACTTCACCTTCCGCGATTTATTCGTGCGCAGGAAGTCTACTCGCGTTTTATCCGTCTGCGCGCCCGTCACACAGCACGCCTCGCAACTTCGACGGAAATGCGTCGGCGAGGGAGACCGCGCGCGTACTGGACGTCGGCGCTTCTCCCGCTCTCGTCTCTCTTCCATTTTCTTCTCCTCTTCCTCGACATCAATATTCAAAATATTCCAGTCATTGATATGCGACTTCAGATACCTAATATCGAACTTGATATCAACATGCGGTCGGGGAATACTCAAATCTAATTTTTCGAAGCTTCCAAGTGGTTCGATATTCGCCATTGTCATGTTTTCAATCACCTCTGACGCTTCGTCGTTCTCGATCTCCTTCTCGACCATGTCTTGGTACCATTCCTCTCGCGACGTCGGTCTGAATTGCTCATCCATCGCCAGCCGAAGACCGTCATCCATCGCCGAGTTCTCACGCGCCGTCTGCCCGTCCAGCTGCCGGCGAACTTCGCGTAGTTTCTTACACAGCGCGACGTCAAGCTGCTCCTTCGCACTGATGAGCCGACGGTAAGTGGGCGAGTTGCTTCGAGAGTGGTAACCATACTTTGAAGGTTCGATGATCACTTCCCTGTTGGAGCCGCGGGTGTGTTTATTATGAGATGTGGTAGATTCCAGTCCAGATTGCACAGAGTTGACACGTGGTGATATCTGAGTTGCTCCGTTGACGATGCTCACCTGTGAATGAGAAAATAAAATAAATTGTCAATAATCATTTTTGCAGACATTTCGCAAATCAAAATTACGCTTAGTTGTCCCCATAAACATCTCGAGACTAGGTATATAGCAGTCGGTGAGATTTAACATCTATATAAATCATTATATTAAGAATGGGCTAAGTGAGATTAAACTCAGACATCACAGTTTCTCAGAATCTAGAACTGAGAGATCCGGGGAGTGTTTCATCAAGATTTGTCGCAGTGACAAGGAGTCATTTCCTAACAGTTCTCATAGCAACTGTCAGCGATAGTGCTTTTCGTCCAATCACAATCAATAAATTTGTCAGCGCTGACTAATTGTCTCTGCGACAAATCTTGATGAAACAATTACCCCCAGAGCTACATGTCTCACTATACATGCTGTATGTTCTTCTTGGGGACATGTTAAACCACACGGAGACCACACTGGATTGCATATAAGCCCATCCCTTCCCCGTCTACTGTAAGATAATGTTGGGTTTTCGAAATTGGTGCAAGGAGGGTTGTGGACGGTAGAAAACGAGTGCGCAACCGATGTGCTCATCATTCGTTGCGCACATCACATGCACACTCGTTTTTTATCACCGTTCACATGCCTTCGTCATCCGACTTCGAAAACCCACTAATGAGGGAAACGTCAAGATAAGGCCTAAACAAGACAGTCGATGAAACAAAGAGATTCCAAATATTTTTGGCGACTTGCTGCATTTACCAAAGGCATCTGTGAAGATACCAATGTGTTACGAAATAATTTTGCGGATAATCCATGTCCGCAGACCCTATATCGGTACATTATACATATTTCGTCAGCTCGTTCATATTTTCATGCAGAGTGGACGTCGAGATACCAATCCGGGGTTGTGTTTCACAAAGCCGTCCGTATATCTACGCATCAATCAATCTACGAACGATAGTGCGTGACCGTTCTCAGGTGCGATTCGGCAACATGATATATCATTGAGTGCAAGAATGGGTTACCAGTCATTCGGAGAGTCGTAGGTAACTCCACGAATAACTAGCCTCGTGAAACTATATCCAGTTGTCTCAAGGCCTTGGCTTGACTTTGGTCCTACCATATTGCCAACACCTTTAAAATCTGCAATACATCTCATCTGATCGTCAAAGATTCTTTAATCATAGCCTCCAGTAAAGGCTTCTGTTATTCCCCATCGATTTTTACATTTATATTGCAATCATATCTCAAGCAGATGTGTGATTTATAAAAATGTGTGACGAGGACTTTACGGATACATTTCAAAGCTTACCTTGAATTTTGGGTTGTTGGCCAAACTGCGTAGCGCCGAGACACGCTCAGACAGCCCTTCACAGGACGCACTAATCAACGCATCTCGGCCTTCCGAGTTCGAAATCAACGGCAGGCTCGAAGTAGAACTGGAAGAAAATCTCGACATCGAGCGAGGAGGGGGCTTCTGCATCGCGCACCAGGTGGATGCCCGGGTGAGCTGCGGCCGTGGTCGCTCGCCGTGAACGCCTGTGAGGTTGAGCCTCGGTGTGCGGAGCTCGGCCACCGTATGGGATCGAGTCAGCCCGAGCTCGCGGGTGGGAGGGTGGTCGGAGCGGGTCTGGCGTCGGACGAGCTGCGGGGAGACGAGGGCGGTGAAGGAGTGGTGCTCGGTGGCTCGGGATACCAAACCATTGTGGACCCAGCTTCTGCAAGATAAAAAAAAGAGGAAGAAAAATAAGACGGTGATGAAAAACGTGTATGAATGCGACATTGGGCGTCATTTTGGGATACTGTAATATATGCAGGTCTGAATGAAAGACTAACACAAATCGTCCGTGTTTTCACGAAGTGACAGGAGCTACAGGGTATTGTTGTATGAGGACACAGAAATCCCGACATAGCGCGAATTCAACGGGTATCCTATCGAACAACGTGTTAATTCTATATAAAAGGACACGTTTCAATGGATTTGTTCAATGGATTTGTATCTCATTTCATATACAATACCCTCTGGACCCCGACACTTCATGAAAATACGGACGAAATGTCACAAAGTCCGATAGAAGACTATTATCATTCACATTGATGTATGTACGTGTCAATATATGTGTGTGCATACACACAGACAAGGAGTGTGAGATTGGCTACACACCAAAGGAGACCTTAACAAGATGGAGCAATAAGACATTTAGATTTGAGTTGGGTTGAGACTTTAATTGTCATTATTCAGCAGGATGAACCCAAGAACATAACAGACACATTCATTAAAAAAAAAGTCAGAACAGATTCAAAGTGGTCCCATCGGTGCCACGGGATACTGAACTAGCCGTCATTTGTGTTAAAGAGAGTGGCCAATTAACTTAGTAAACGCCATTCCATGTAAATTGAAATCCGCTAGATATCATTCAGCACTTTTAGCTCCTTCACAGCAAAAGGGCATACGGAGCAGTTGGTGTGGGCATATATTGTTGCCAATGTTTGTGATTTAATCGTAGAAAGGGATGTGGGATTGAATAAAAACACAGTGAATTTGATAGAAGAGAAAAGGCATCGACTCATGACAAATCAATGCAACTTATCCGAGTAGTTTGTTGTATTTGTCCTAGTTCCATGGTCAGTACCATTGGAAAAATAAAAGTAACTACAAGTGTATTTTCACGAGGGTGCCTAGGTGACATAAATTGGGTTTGGGTTTAGTATCCCCTAAACCACGATTTATTTTTTTTAACGCATTAACACTTTCATGCTGTTGTAGAAATATTGACAAGTTCTTCTCAATTAAAAGCGCCTCCAGTGGCTGTGACGGGGCCACACCAATACAGAAAACTACACTGCTCATATCGCTATTACACTGTTCACCGATTCACTGTTCGTACTTTTTATAGCTAAACTTCAGAACTTGGAAGAATTAAGCAAACGACCGTCATCCATTCCGCTTTGTTTGAAGTTATATCTATAAGGACAGTAATATCATGCTATGGACTCCATCATTATACATCGTTAAACTTAATCGCCAGATGAAAAGCAGACAAGCGAAAAAAATCTATACCATATCTTTTTGTGTCACAGTATAAAAAGAAGGGGGCGTAGCATTCTCTACCTGCCAAACGGCCTAATTTGACTGGTCATGCTGATAGGCAAAAATCTCCTACATTGTGCGTCAAACATTATTGGTAAAAATTAATCCAATCGTTTTTACCATGGTCGTTATAATCATTTAGTGATTTGCTCAAAAAGCATTAAAGAAATATGGACATTATTGTTACTTTCATTTTTACTTACTGTGTAGTCATGATTNATACAAACCGTTTTCCATACTGATTTTATTTTGGTGGGCATAATTAGTAATCATGAATATTCATCAAGGAAGTTAGGGTGTTGTTATTTATATCATCATATCAATATTTATTGCACTTGATTATTTTGGACGTTAGAGGGCACTTTTCAAGAAATTAATTCTAAGGTACGCTTGTACGCAGTGTTTTACGGTATAGGACCCCGGAAGCAACACGATTCACCCCGACTCTTTGTTAATTCACAGTAAACTGCCTCAGAACAACGGGTCGGGGTGAATCGTGTTGCTTCCGGGATCCTATGTGACCGGGGCATACGGAAACGATCATCAGTTCAGCATGTTTAAAGTTATATTTTAATGGACAGAGAGACATCATGACGACGAACATACCTTGTTTCATCACAAGTATTGCTTTCAATGGTATGTTTATAGTGTTAAGCAATTGTGAATGAATTATTTATATATGTATTTCAACTGCAATTCAGCCATTTGCCCGTGATAGATTCCTATTTTGTAAACCGTTTTAAATGAATAAATAAATGCTAATTTCTCATCTACATCTTTATATATGTTAAATTTCGCCGCCAAGCAAAAAGCAGGCAAGCAAAAAATTAAGAATATCTTTTTGGTCACATTGTGTATTAAAAAAAAGAGGGGCCGTGACACTCTCTAACTGTCAACACTGGGAAAATTGCCTCTTAGAAACGGCCTCTTAGAAACGGCGTAAATTGACTGTTCATGTTGATAGGCAAAAATCTCCTACATTATGCGTCGAACCAAGGAGCTTTGGTCAAACATTATTGATGAGAATAAATCAATTGTTATTTTTTACCATCGTCGCTATGAAAAAAATAATACACTGACTTGTTCGAAAGCGATTAAGAAATATGGACATTATTGTTACTTTCATTTTTACTTACTGTGTAGTCATGATTATGTCTCTCATTATCCAACAATGTGAAATTATTAGAAATCAATCAACAGATTAAACAGTGCTCATATTTTATGTTGTAAATCAAATCCCACTCCTGACTCCATTTTATCGACTAATTTCCAGAAGATTCTGTTCATCTGAGCACGTCCACCATGATTACGGTCAATTGCGTTCACTGTCTTCACAGTTTATGATATATAATATCCATAAATCCAACATAAGTGAAGTTCGAATGACAAATCATATTAATCAACAAAGATGGCGTTGAAAGGAGGAGTCATCCGGCGACGTCGGATTGACCTAGTTTAAGCGGATTTTACCAAAGCGTAACGGCTGGATTAATGGACTCTACAATGGCGTTGAAATAATCAGCATCTCAATCGTGAAAACTCGAATATTTTTTCCTTGCACAAAACATCAAAATCTATCATTAATCATTAAAATAACGTCCAATGTTTTTCTTGCTTCGATTAGAACCATGAATATTGTTGAATAGAGTCCCAGACAAGATGATATCTCCAAATAGAATCACAAAATTTAGAAAAGCACATTATCCTTTTCAGCGTTTGAAACAATCATTATCGCAACCATGTCAATCGCGGATAAATCGGCCTTTTCTTACTTGCATATAGCATTTCAATTAACCATAAACCATTGAAATGTTACAGGTAATTTCTTGCTGCTTTTAAATTGAAATGAACAAATATTCTTCAAGTCCATACGAATGCTCCCCAAAGAAGTCTCATGGTTTTCATCCAAACGAAAATCTGGAACAGATCACAATCACCATCTCAACCGTGAACAAAGACGAATATAACTTCCATCTATAAAGCATTTCAAAATATCTCAAAACATCAGAGATCACACAAAACTTCTCCTTTCCTCATACCGATATGCTGATCGAATGTTCTCAAGGTTTGACGAACTTCTCCACAAGAAATCCTAAATAGCAGAACTCAAGAACGTCCAATAACACACAAAAACGTCTTAGAGATCAGTGACACAGATATCAACTGAAGCCCGGCGCGTAAACAAAAAGGAATCTCATTCTTCAGTCGTCTGCGAAAGCCGATCGTGATCGATATTGATTATGTCTTGTCTGTTGATCGTGTCGTTTTCTGAGGCGGTCCTTTCGACCAAGTTGTTAGGCAAATAATAAGATTGCCTCCAGGCATCTGGGGCCGATTGCTCGAAATGGTATTAGCTATCCTCTTCAAGCTAAGACGTCCTAAGTTCTTGCGCCACCCTCTTAACATAGTCGTATCGACGCTATTGTCTATGTTACGAGGATGGCACAAGAAATCAAGACGTCTTAGCAAGAAGAGGATAGCTAAGACAATTTCGAGCAATCGGCCCCTGGACACTTTTTATTTTTTTGATTGTATAACATCACTCTCCACCCTTTAAGGACATGTTCGTTTAGAATGTTAGTGAAAGGGGCGACATTATTCAGGCTTCCTTATCTTTATGTTAATAGCACCCGTCCAGAAAAACAGATTCCTTTAGTTAGGAAGACTTTATGTAACACTTCTATGCATTGTAAGGAAATTGTGCATATTATTGTAAATCAAATGGTGTTAATTCCCCTGTGCATAGGTTCCCATGAACATTCAATTTTGAGATAGATACAATTTAATTCATGTTACATCACTGCACCTTGAGGAAAAACACTTCTTTTGAATAATAACACATATAACGAAACTGGATAGGTTTCTCTAAATTACTATGTATTACTGTGAAGAAGCATGTTCTTATTGATTGCAAATAACACACAATTATCAAGATGCATTTGATTTTGTTTAAAAGAGAAAGTGTGAAACCTTGAGATGCCGTTGAAATGTTCTTTATATATCTAATTGAAATATTTAGGAGTTCCATAATAATTTCTTGTTCCTATTTACATAAAACCGGAAAAAATATTTACTTATATTATCATATATTTACTTATATATTATATTTAAATAATTATGCCAAGTTTTAACATATTTTTACAATGTAAAGAGGTCTCATATTCTATTTTGTTAATCAGAATGTCTTCTCAATTTTGCCATCAATTCCAAAAGGTAGAATTTGCTTTTTCATAAGACCAACATACATGTAGACATGCCAGATGTCCCCATTCGAGAATATTTTTTATAATCACAATGAAATTAATCTCGACACATTATCATCTTTTCTGGTTTTTACTTAATTGATACTATCACTTTCCCCGAAATCAAATCCAACATCTTTATTCATGAACTGATGACACCATTTTCGGTTTCCAAAAACGTCGACATTGTATAGTAAACCAGTATTTTTTTTAAACCTCTTACATAGGATTTATTCACAATTTTAATTTCACCACTGTCATTATCCTCGTCATGAACTTAGTGTTTTATTGAAAGTTAAAGTCCCCATTTTTGCTTGAATCATATTGCAAAGTATAAGTAACTTTATTGTGGTATAAAACAAGTGGAGCCACAATAGCGACCAATAAGGGTGGCGATTTGTGACTCCCCCCCCCCCCCCCCCCCCCCGTCTTCCTGAACCAGACAACTTCCAAGGGAATATCGTCAGTTCTGAACATTCTAAACATTTTCTAGCGATATCACTGTTGTAAACAAGTAAGTAAACGTGCCTCTTAATGTTCAAGCCGCTTCAGAAATCGATCAGGTAATGTGCTGACTGACTCGCATGGTCTCACTGACCCTATGGCGATATTGATTAACATGTACCAGGAACAATGGGTTATTGATTATCTAAGGTAATAAACAAGACATTATTCCGCCGGAAGCGATGATGGGGCCAGTCTTGAAATTATCCCAGCGAGGGCGTTGCTCTGAATACCTTCTTGTGAGATGGGAGTGGTTTTGTACCTCTTTGTATTCAAATGAACCAAATTTGAAGGAAATAAGCACAACAATATGCACAATTCTTCAATATTTTGGTAAAGATTTTCCCGGAAATACGTCCGTTCGGCTAAACTCTGTTTCGAGTCAAGATTGCCTGGGTCTTAGATGTAAAGTCAAACTTCTGATCCAGACAAGCTTTCTGCAACCAATTAATTCAGGGGTCAATCTGACCATTTTTTTAAGGTTGATATTCAAACGTATATAGGAAGAAATACACTCAATAAATTCAAAGTCTGTCAAACAGAGATTGTAAATATAGAGGTCAAATAAGTTTAAACCTTAAACGAAAAGCGTTTTCCCGTCTGACACCAGTAATTTATTTATTTATTTTATTTATTTATTATTTCCCACTTGTGGGCGGATCACCCTTATCAGCTGAGTGCTGTTCTTCTAAGGGGTCCGACCGTTTTGTTCAGATCAGTTTGTGACCTGTTATTGATCACAACATTGACCCAATTTAACGCACATTGGATCTTAATCTGAATCATATTTTTCGATGCAACTTCTCAAACCGATTGAATTTTTCTGCCCAAGTCTGTCAAGGAACTACTCGTGATAAAGAGACCAAACAAACTTCAACATAATACGGAAAGTTTTCCACCTATCACCACAACACAATTACATTGACCGAACGACAAGATCAATCTAACACAGATCTGCTGATCTTAATCTGGATTTTATTTTTCGATGCAACTTTCTCAAACCGATTAAGTTTTCGGGTTAATCTGACCAAAATGTTTAAAGAATAGATGATAACAAAGGAAATTATTCTAAGGTCTTTCAAATAGAGATTGTATATTGGAAGACAAACAAAAATGCGAAATAAAGCGCTCCACCCGTCACTTACCAGTTCAGTGACATTTTATTGATCAAAACACAACATTGACCGGACGAAAAGATCAATCTACCACAACCCTATATCGAAAGTGAAAAGACCATCCCAACAACCACAATGGCATGTTTCCAAACAATAAAGGTATATTGATTTTAAATTACCTATGTTGTAAAGTTCATGCCCCCAAAGCGTGCAATGTCCTTTGTCTTGATTGGTCGAAAGTCAAGCAAAGGTTAAGTTATGAAAAATGTGAAGGTCAAGAAATGGATGAAAGGAAGGTCCTTTCCTCAGCCCCACCCATATTTTTTTTTTGCAAGAATCCGTAATTTTGATGTCTTCCACAAATCCGTCCGGTGTTCTGCAGACCAACACTTGCACATTCCACAAAACTAATGGTAATGACTCATACAATTTCCTACAAGTATTCAGCATAAGAACTGATACCAGACGTTCTTTAAGTCGCTCTCAAAGTCCTTCGGAACTTGGTGAAATGTGCAGGTTATATGTGTCAGCTCTTTGCACAATTTGATAATTAAGTATTCCCAAAGTTGGCTGAAGGATGACAAATTCGGTGACTTTATACAGTTGTAGAATGACAACACTTCACATTGGGTAAAATTTAAAGGAATGTGTTCGACCAATCTTATAAATCATTTGCTTTGAAATAAAAAGTAAAATTAATAATAATTATCAAAACCCAAAATGACTGTGGATGAAGAACTGACTAAGTTCAGCATGACGGAATGAATTCGGATAAAGCTTTGCCAATGTTCAAAAAAAAATTGAAGATGCTGAACGCTTATCAGGGCTAATTCTTGATTCTTACCTCCAATACCATCTGCGTCTGGCTTGTATATTTTATTCTCCTGTTCACAAGAACGCACTATTCCATGATACTACTAAATACTGTTCCATTTCTCAAACACATACGATATAATTTAGAATCCTCTAATCAAGCAGCAAAAATACTTCATAATTCTGATGCAGAATATCTTTCCTCAAAAAGTCAAGACTCTCTTGCATAAACTCAAGAACTTCTCACAGTACATGATTTGACTAGTTGGGTTTTCACACTCCTGTATGAGAATCTCACCAGTGTTGCTAAGCGTGGTTCTAGCTGAGTTTCAATGAATTCTACCTGTTCTTTACAAAACGACTATACGGGTCTTGATTTCCCAAAAGTATTTTGTCCTCTATCTGTAACTTAAAAGGATTCCTTCTTTCATGATGGAATTCACGATTTAGAGGGAAGGGGCAGGATTCACTGATGTGATAAAGAAAATATAGACCTTTGGGGTTACACTTTTCTTTAGGTAAGGAAATTTTTGAAGAGCGCTGCTAGAACTGTTTAGGTGTACAAAATAAAAATGACTATTTTTTAAAATATGATTTTGATTATTTCATATTGTTGGATAATGAGAGGTATAGTCATGGCTATGCAGGAAGCAAAATGGCTTAAAAGAAACAAACAAAACATAAATAAACAGGCATCTAATCCCTCTTTACGATTTATATTGGAATAATTTTATAAAGGTTGTTTTGTCCCTTTACTTTATCCCGATAAATTTATCAATTGCAAACAACCTTCAACATCAAAACGACTTGCAACAACTTTAACAACAAAAAATACGCCTAAAATCTTTCTCCACATTACAACGGAAATATAAATAACATACATGCGTTTGTAACCTGTTACACAATGGGCAATTCCATGAAAGCGTCATGTCTGTTACGCCAATTACTTGACAACTATTTATTAAAGTTCAGTCAAATTTAATATGCATATACTGAATATTATATCTTTTGTACGTATTGAATTTCAAATAATTCCAAATTATGAGTTGTTCTTGTTCAAGTCAATTGCAACCTTACCTCTATGCTCAATCTATCATTCCTTGAATAAACTTTGTATGTCTGCATGGGTCATGGACTATGCCCTGTGTTATCACTAATTAGAACAACATCGTAACATTATGATGTTTGCATAAAGGGTCTAAATAAAAATGTGTTGTGTGTTTGAATATGCAATGTTATAAAATCTGACAGGATTATGGCGACTAACCAAGGAAAAGTAGAATTTTAATGCATTATAGAATGAGCATGCAC
>BQKZ01005506.1:0-16224 GCA_036244855.1 Temnopleurus reevesii | reverse complement strand
ACTGTAGACAGGTTCTATAACATGCATTTTCACCTGGAGGGAATCAATCTAAGTGGCCACTATAGATAGGTGGTCACTATAGACTGTGCCCTCTATAGACAGGTTCTATAACATGCATTTTCACCTGGATGGAATCAATTTAAGTGGCCACTATAGACAGGTGGTCACTATAGATAGGTTTGACTACATTAATTTGGCTTATTTCCCATTCCAATGACAAAACAATTTTCTGAAATCATGTTTTGTAATGTTGTTTTTGTTGTGGGAAATATACTCTGAGCAAATCTAATTCGGGACACAAAACAAAAATAAAAACGGTAAAATGCGAGAGATGGACAAAACATACAATGAAATACAACTTAAATCATACTACTGTACAAAAAAAAATGATGTTAAGGGCAAGGGTAATTCCTGATTTTGTTTTATGAATGTGCTTCGAGAGACTGGAAATGTTGTCGGATGCTAATATCTCTCTCCAGATTTCTAGAATACAAATTACAAGGCAACATTTTATGTTTATCAACTGCTGCACAATCTATTTCAAATTATAGAAAATCAACTCGACTATCAATTTAAAAATACTAAAAATGATTACTTTTCCTTGTCTCAATACACGAGACAGGGTAATACTTCATTATAGTCTAACCTCATAATAACGAGGTCGTTTGGACCAGAAAAATTACCTCTTTATATTGAATTCTTGTTATATCAGGGCAAAACTGCAATAAAATATAACAAGATAGGAACAACAAAATTACCTTGTTTTAACGAGAGCTTGTTATATCAGTGCTCTTTATAACAAGGTTTCTGAATATCTACCGTCAATGCTGTTTTGATTTGACAACCACCAACAGCATGAAGTTTGTCCATATTTTACAACGTGACAGTGGGTATAGGGTACTGTTGCACGAATCAATCATCAATATCGCACTTTCATTGAAACATACTCCTCTATAGAAATAACCTTCATTTTAATGAGATGTCTATTGAACTGTTGCTATGTCAGGGATTATATATCTTCAAATTGTGAAAACACACAAAAGTCTCTTACAGCCAATAACTTCCGGTTTAACCCTTTAAATAACAACTGTGCTTGCTTGCAGCATTACACAGACCGATGTACCTATGTAAAAAAATAGTATCCTATAATTTTCTTTTGACCTTTTCTATCATAAGTAAAAGTAACCAAAAAGGGTAACAAAATAAATTTGATGTAACCTCAATGGGACAAAGGCACTTTCATCTACAAAAGTGAAACAAAGTAAATCTAATTATGAAAAACAGATTATTACCGAAACCTTCAACAAAATATAAAAAATACTAGGAAACTTCAAGGGTTGTGTTTCACAAAGCTGTTTGTAGAATCACTAATGACTGTACACATAAATTGCACCTGAGAAAGGGTCACTAGTCATTTTTAGAAATATTTGTAGATATATGAACAGCTTTATGAAACATATCCCAGATTTGAATATTCTCAAAGAATTCATCCATTCATAGTACGGAAAGATTTCACAATCGGTGTGAGGTTGTTTAAAAGGAATTTTCTGTTTATATTCATCTGCATTAAATTGTCCCAAATGGAAGCACAAAAACACATGAGAATGTAGCTAAATCATAACTGAAATGGAAACCGGAGTAAGAGACATTCATGTTACATATTTTACGAATTTATATCAAAGTTATTAAAAATTCCCACCAAAAGAGAAATTAAAAATATAAAGAAGAGGAAGAAGAAGAAGAAGAAGAAGAAGAAGAAGAAGAAGAAGAAGAAGAAGAAGAAGAAGAAGAATAAGAAGAAGAAGAAGAAGAAGAAGAAGAAGAAGAAGAAGAAGAAGAAGAAGAAGAAGAAGAAGAAGAAAAAGAAAAAGAAGAGGAAGAAGGGAAAAGGAGAAAAATCTTTCAACAAAAATCTATAAGGTCTGAAATCTTTCAAACTATGAAAGTCTTCACAAGTCAGAAGACATTAATTAACAATTCTATTTTGATTTTATTTGATTTATAGGCATGTAAATTACACTAAATAAACCCTGTTTAGTAGAAACATTTAAAAGTAGAGACAAAATTAAAATGGATTATCATTTATTCAAATTGTCACATGCTGATTAATACAATTTTATTGTCAGATATGAATAACGCACTTCTGAGGCGTAAAATATTAAGACTGGGCAGAGTCTCCGCAATCAGATAAATGAAACAATCTCAGTTTAGCAATAACTTATGTGTGTGGGATTTTTTAGACTTGAACACAAATAACTGAAGTAATCAAAACACAAAAGACATTACACAAGAAAATATGATTGACAACTCATTGCATGTTCTGAGGCCTTGTGAGTAAAAAAAAAAAGTGTCAACACTTGCACATGTGATATGACTGTTAAATTCTCAGAATTTTTGTATAGCTTATCAGCAACTTTACGAAGATCAATAAAAGAAATCACTTAGAAATTTCATTCAATCTTAGCCCTGAATGTAAGCAAATCAATAATACATTTCTAAAAGCATAAACAATCATTTTTGGAATAAAAATTGCATTAATAATTTGCCAATAAGATTTTATCCAAAATGCTTGTCTTATACACTGTAAAATCAAAGTGTTTAATTTAACACAAATTTTTAACACCGAATAGTATAAAGAATATTGCAATATTGAATCAATTGCAAATTTGTTTTAACACTTTTATAACGTAGATGAGTGTCGATTGAAATTGGTCCGGATATTGCACCCTGATTTTTCCAATGTGCGATGCAAAACAAAAACTATAGTGTTGATTTGAACACCCATTTGGTAAAAACTGGAAAATAACGAGAATAAGACATTACAATATGATGGAGTAGAAAAAGAAAACAATTTCAATCATGTTGTTTTTTTAACATTTTGGTGTTGAAATACTAGTATTATATTTCTCACTTTTCCCTGTTAGCTTCAAATCAGTATCATGCTAGTTTTGTTTTAAGTTTCTTTGCAGCACAATATCGATACCAAATTGGTGTTAATTTAACACCATGAATTTTGCAGTGTAGTGGGAATAACAAGCTCCAAATGTTGCAACATCTCTCCCAGATAAGACATTGCTACAATACAATAGTGCTATACTAGATGTAATAAAGTATCTGTCGATATATATATTTACAACATAGAGTAAAAAAAAAAAGAAAAAAGAAAAGAATTTAATTGATCTCTTTGTCTTTATCAGTGCATTACATTATTATCAAATGAAAAGTGGATGAAACTTTTCATGGATTACTGTCAGTATGAATAAGGTGTGTGGTTGCACCATGTTGGGTATAGCTTTTTACTCAGTCCTTTTCAGGACAATTTCTTGAAAGATATCTGATACACCCCCTGATGAAAACGCAAACCTTATTCATGTTTACTTCACCATGCAAGCTCTAAATCTTTTCATTACTGTCAACATTTTCAATACTTTTTCTGGAAAACTTAAGTGCGAGTCTTGCATGTACCCTTTGGTGCAATAATATTCAATACTGGAATATCTATGTTTTCAAATTGATTGTAATCTACGTCACATTAAAGATTGCTAATACGAATTGATCATTAGAAACAGCTAATTTCATTGGCCTAAATTCATGAACAAGATTTACACTTCCACCCTTAATTTATCTCCATATGTAAATAAACGCCCATAAATAATGAACAAACTATGTGCAAAGCAATTTATAGATGTATGTTACCAAGTCCATACACTGATAAACCTTTTCGTATACCTGAACCCCATTTTTTCCCTGGTTTATATGACTGTATGAACTACTAAGGCTGCAATCATTGCAGAACATTATTGCAAAGAATGTTCAATATGTATAAATATTTTACAAAATTGTCCATATGCAGAATTCCCAACCAATATAATGGAAAAAGAGGAATGATTTGCCTAACAAGAGGAAAGAAACCATGTTTGCCAATTCTTTTGAAATCCTTGAAGTTCTCTCAAAATAGTTAAAAAAAAAAAAAAAAAAAAAATTCCTATCCTTTACTTAAAATTCCTAATGGTTGGGAGATCCGCATTGGTTCATTTTGACTAAGAATTGGTAATAGACCTTGTTTGTGTGAATTGTGCTCATGAATTTAGGCCAATTGGTCTTTCTACAATGTACTATAACAGGCAAAATGGAAGAGTTGAGGGGACATCGGTCACCCTCTTTCAAGACATGTCTCAGAATAAATTTAATCACAGGGTACCCAAGAAAAACGGATAAAGTTTGAAATCAATTCCCTTCACCATGATTTGAAAAAGACATAAATATGACGAAATTCAAACAATCTGGAAGAACATTGCTCACCCTAAAATGAATAAATAGCTCTTAAAATAAGCACAAAATGACATAAAATGCCATTTTGTTGTATATTCTTGTTTCAAAGAAAAGGAATGGCTTTTCAAAGAGAGTTTACTTTATATTTGTGTCAACCTAAATAGACATAAGGGGTGTGGCTAGAAAAGTGTCAATGATCGTAAATCAATTGCAAATCAGTTGCAAATTAGAACGTGCATTTGCATTCACATTTGCATTTGTGCACTGTTTGCGTTTTTGTGAATACATACATGCATCGATGGTTTAGATTGACGCTTGCGGATCAGCTACAACTTGCAATATATCAAAACTTTGTAGCAACACCCCCTTCGCCAATTCAGCATTTATACACACTGTCAGTAGACGGGACAAATGATTTTAGACAAAGTAAACCACTTCATTCAGGCATTCACAATAGCTCAAAACACACAAAAGAAAGTACCCTCACTATTCATAGTGCGATGCCTGTTTGACGCATTTCAGTAGAATAAGAGAGATGGAATATATAAAACAAAATGACNAACTGCTCTCTTTTCCCATACTCTAATAATGTAGAAAACTATCGAAGTTTTTATTCCGAGACAGTTTTAAATAATATGAGTGCCAAATGTGCTGGTAAATTAAACATCGACTATTATAGATTCAAGCCTCTTTTGGCTCTCCATACTTAAACCACAGATTTAGACCGGGGTAAACTTAAACCTCGCTATCGGAATACGGCCCTATGGGTGTTGCTACACAATTGCAATTGACTGCAAATGAGAACAGCATTTTCATTAGCGTACTGTTTGCGCTTTTGACAAGATGTACATGCAACAATGGTCTTGAGTGGCGCCTGGCGATCAACTGCAACTTGCAATTCATCGCAACTTTGTGTGAACAACCCCTTCGCCAATTCAATATTCAGCATTTATATACACTGTGAGTAGACGGGACAAAACATTTTAAACAAAATAATCAACTTAATTCAGTCATTCACAATAGCTCGATACCCACAAAAGAATGGACCCCACTATTCATTGTGCGACATGTGTTTGACATATTTCAGTAGAATAAGAGAGATGGAATATATAAAACAAAATGACTCAAAATGCCATTTTGTTTTATGTTCTTGTTTCAAAGAAAAGGTACATTTTTTTCAAAGAGAGTTTACATTATATTTGTGTCAACTGAAATGTTACCATCAATTGCAAGTTGCATTATATGTGTTATATGAAGCTATTGTGAATGCATGAATTAAGTTAACTTTGTCCAAAAGCCATTGTCCCTTCTGCTCCAGTGATAGAGGATAACTGCTGTTACTTTGAATTACAATTACATATCAATACATATAAATAAGACAGGGGTGTCGATTTGGGCGGGGCACTTTTTGCAGTATAAATTCTTCTGTAGATGAATCTTGGGTGTTTGTAAAGACACTTTGATGGGAGATCCTAGACATGCTTTCATCAATATCCATAATGATCCTGAAAAACAAAAGGATCAAAACGAAAATAGAATTATAACGGTAAGAAAGTATCATTAGCGAGTATATAATATACAGTTGAAATGCGATGTAATTTTCGATAGTTCAAGTCTTGTAGGCAGAGAACTTCTAGCAATCTGTCTCCACTTCAGGGTGTATGTTGTTTATTTCTAGTAAGACTACTCATAAACAAACCTTCAATAAAGGTCAATATGTGGGATAGTCCTTTATCAAAGATCTATCTGTATAGAATGAGCTAGTCCCTTGGCCATACGGGAGAGCTTTCCGATGACCTGGTTGACACAATATGTCATACTGTCCTTAATTTCCCAAAATAACTGCCTATAGGCACCCCTCATCAATAACCCCCACTCAAAGTCAGTATGTGGGACTGTAATAAAATATTTACCTGTATAGAATTGACAAGACCGTTGGCCATACGGGACAGCTTTCCGGCGACCTGGTTGACGCCATCTTTCATGCCGTCCTTTATATTCCCAAATAATCGCCTACAGGCACCCCTCATCAACAAACCTTCCATGAATATCAATATGTGGGACTGTAATAAAAATGTACTCCTACCTGTATAGAATTGACAAGTCCGTTGGCCATACGGGACAGCTTTCCGGCGACCTGATTGACGCCGTCTTTCATGCCGTCCTTTATGGCCCCCAGATAATCGCCTATAGGCACCCCTCATCAACAAACCTTCCATGAATATCAATATGTGGGACTGTAACAAAAGATTTACCTGTATAGAATTGACAAGTCCGTTGGCCATATGGGACAGCTTTCCGGCAACCTGGTTGACGCCATCTTTCATGCCATTCTTTACGTCCCCAAATAACCACCTATAGGCACCCCTCATCAATAACCCACACTCAAAGTCAATATGTGGGACTGTAATAAAAGATTTACCTGTATAGAATTGACAAGTCCGTTGGCCATACGGGACAGCTTTCCGGCGACCTGGTTGACGCAATCCTTCATACCGTCCTTTATGGCCCCCAGGTGACAGCCTATAGGCACCCCTCACCAATAACCCCTACTCAAAGTCAATATATGGGACTGTAATAAAAAATTTGCTCATACCTGTATAGAATTGACAAATCCGTTGGCCATTCGAGACAGCTTTCCGGCGACCTGATTGACGCCGTCTTTCATACCTTCCTTTATGACCCTCAGATATCCACCTATTGGCACCCCTCATTGATAACCCCCACTCAAAGTTTATATGTGGGACTTTACTTAAAAGTCAACATACTGGACTGTAATCCAAATTTACTAATACCTGTATAGAATTGACAAGTCCGTTGGCCATACGGGACAGTTTTCCGGTGACCTGATTGACACCGTCTTTCATGCCTTCCCTTATGATCCCCACATGACCACCTATAGGCACCCCTCATCAATATCCCCCACTCAAAGTCAATATGTGGGACTTTAATGAAATATTTACCTGTATAGAATTGACAAGTCCGTTGGCCATACGGGACAGCTTTCCGGCGACCTGGTTGACGCCATCTTTCATACCGTCCTTTATGACCCTCAGATATCTGCCTATAGGCACCCCTTACCAACAACCCCTACTCAATGTCAATACATGGGACTGAAATGAAAAATGAACTCGTACCTGTATAGAATTGACACGTCCATTGGCCATATGGGACAGCTTTCGGCGACCTGGTCGACGCCATCTTTAATGCCATCCTTTATGTTCCCAAATAACCGCCTATAGGCACCCCTCATCAATAACCCCCACTAAGAGTCAATATGTGGGACTGTAATAAAAAATTTGCTCATACCTGTATAGAATTGACAAGTCCGTTGGCAATACGGGGCAGCTTTCCAGCAACTTAGTCAATGGTATCTTTTGTATCGTCCTTAATGGACTCATGATCAGAACTGGAGACATCCAACGTAAATATCAATAAATGGGACTGTACTTTATAAAAGACAATTTTCCTGTATAGAATTGACAAGTCCGTTGGCCATACAGGACAGCTTTCCGGCGACCATGTTGACACCATCTTTTGAGCCGTCCTTTATGGCCCCCAGATGACACCCTATAGGCACCCGTCATCGATAACTCCCACTCGAAGTCAGTATGTGGGACTGTAATAAAATTTTGCTCATACCTGTATAGAATTGACAATTCCGTTGGCAATACAGGGCAGCTTTCCAGCAACTTAGTCAATGGTATCTTTTGTATCGTCCTTAATGGACTCATGATCAGAACTGGAGACATCCAACGTAAATATCAATATATGGGACTGTACTTTATAAAAAACAATTTACCTGTATAGAATTGACAAGTCCGTTGGCCATACGAGACAGCTTTCCGGCGACCTGGTTGACGCCATCTTTCATGCCGTCCTTTATGGCCCCCAGATCAGACCCGGAGGCGCCGCGCCCCGTCGATGACTCCCTACCGAAGTACTGGTCGCTTGATATGGAGGAGGAGTTTGCGAACTGTGAAGACCGTTGCTGGCTCTCATACTGTTATAAAGAGAGAAGCAAGATAATTAGTAATAGTGTAAATGCCAATAGCATACAACAATTTTAGCAAATTTATTGAATTTCAGACCTTTTTACAAATTAGCTTGTAAATTTCAGCTTGTACAATAGGCTTATGAGGATTTTTTTCATTTTCATTTTCATTGACTCCTTTCCATTTCAATATTCTCAGTTATTTTCACATCTCTTCACCAATCTTCTAATTTTAATTCCCCTTTCTAAGTGCTCTTGTCATATACAATATCATTTTTATTCCCTTACTAACATAATCAGTATAATGTGTCCAAACTTGTTAAATTTGTCATCTTTGAATTTCATTCTCATTTCTTGATCTACAAATTCATTTATTTACACTTTCCACTATCAATTCCTTTATATATTCATCAATCTATTTATTCAAATTTAGCAATTTTTTCTCATAATCATTCATGTTTATTTGTCAATTTATTCAAAATTTACTAATTCATTTATCCATTGAAATATCGATACATGGAGACTAAAAATATTGTTATCACATTATAAATAGTTAATGGGAGTTATTTTTAGTCTAATTACAAGGAATTGTTAGTTCTCTGATCTAACTTATTATGTGGATCCTAATCTACATGGTAAGGGTTAAAAATACAAAATAATTGAAATTTAGGGCACATATATATTTGAACATAACATCAAACAAACCTATAATCTGTATTAGAAACAGAACATTTCAAATATTTCAAGAACAACAGAAACAATAAAATAAAGAGCTTGCAAAATATTGTCTCGTTTGACAGTACGTGATTACTTGGGGGCACTAAGTGATGTGATTTCTTTTTCAAAATATCCGTGGTCAAATGAATAATTTGTATCTGAATGCCCGAATAATTCAGTTTTTTGCCCTATGGGTAAGCGTTAAATATTATCAAAGTAGAACTGCAAGTTAATTATTTTGATGTGGACTCCAAACTCACACCAAAAATAAATAAAAAAATGCAAATACATTGTATACCAATCATAGATTCAGGACATAAATATATATAGATATAATATGCAACAATGGGAGCAAATTAGTAGGTCAAATGAAAGCAAAAAGAATTGGAAATAATACTGAACAAATCATATAAAAACAAATTGGTTTCAACAGGTTCATGATTTGTTATCTCTTCCTGAATTAGGATTTGAACCACTGACAAAAACAAACAGTTCCAAAACTACAAGACTAAGTTAGTGTTTAGAATATTAGACCGCTTTAGATTGTATATCAATGGACTCATGTAAAATACATAAGTTGACATAATAGCAAACCAATTCAAACTCATTGAACTATTATTCAACACTATTTTCCCCTCATAGTTGAAAATTTCATAAGTGTGAGTCTAGCAGGAATGGATTCCTGGTCAGTTTAAGAGATGAAATTATACAACTAAACACCATTTTTCAAATCACCGTTTTCATGATGCATTAATTAGTTAGTATGCTGTCATTTATTTCAGTCCTAAATTGCAATAAAAACAGCTTTTTTAGGGGAAGGGGGTCAAAATAACATTTTTTTGGAAGGGGCACAAGTTGAAATATCACATAACTGCTTGTTAGTTGTTACTGCTTAAAAAATTACCCAAATCCTTACATCTATGTTTTTATAATTTTAACAAAATCACTGCACAACCACACCAACATATCTAAATTATTTTTTTGACCCTATGACAAAAAACTAAAAATCATGCTTACATCGGAATTATCCTTGTTGAAAAACTGGTCAGACGATATGCTCTTGGCGTTACCGAAACGTTTCAAAGCTTCGTTCCCCGAAACTCCAGAGTCATAGTCCGTCTTTCTGGTTGTGGATTTAGTCCTAAGTGGGTCCAAAAATCACAGAGACGCACACTTAGCTTTATTGCAGTGAAATATTTCTAAAGATGATCTCTTCGATATAATAGTCTGCCCAAGTCACTCTAAATTTTCAATACATTTGTCTACTTATAAACATTGCTTGGCCTTTTTACAGTCAACTTTTCAGACATAAAAATAGACATCTAGTCAAAATATAATGAAAAAAACCCTCAAAAACTCATAAAATTAAGGAAAGAAATGCGAAACTGATGTATTGCATGGAAAACCCTTCTAAAGTTACTAAACAAGCATGGAGGTATAACAAAATAAATTTTTGATGTATTTTGGACAAGTGTTATAATTTCATCAAATAGGTCTTAAGAATTATAATAAATATTGTACAGACAAAAAAAAAATTACATTAAAGCCCAAGTATAGTTTTGGTAAAGATGAAGAAATGTGAATTTTGGGGATGTTTATCATGACATGTATTATTCTAAAACACATTTTGAGAACATAGCATATTTTTTTACGAACTGATTCTTTTGAAAATTTGAATTTGAATGTTAAATCATATTTAGCCCCCTCTCTTGGTTAAAGCATTATTTTGCTTGTTATCGAGCATATACAAAGTCATTGCAGAGATTTGACAATAGAATGATATAGAGATATACATAGCAATTAAATTATGAAATTTTCATCCAATTCTGAGCATGCGAAGTTGTCCTTTATCAAGAAAGCAAATATGGAAATAGTGTGGTGCAGCATTTGGGAAAAGCGCTAACCTAATTTTGTTAGTGTGGTGCAGCACCACACTAACAAAATTAGGTTAGAGCTTTTCCCAAATTCGTTCACTTTTCGCACAATCTTTTGTACAATATGTTTATGATACTATATTTCATTTTATATAGATTTGAAGACAAAAATCTGGTGATAAAAATATTCACTTTTACCAAAATTGTACTTGGGCTTTAAGAGAATAAGGAGAAAAAAAATTACTAACAAGTCACAAGGCGCCAATCATCACAAAATGTACATCTATCTATTCAATCAGACAAAGGCTAAAAACCAACAAAAGAATCAATAAAATGCATAAATATATACTGCAGCAAGGCAACATTATATGCAAATCATTCTCTAAAATGTGTGCTATGATTAGAATTAAACATTCTGTAGGGGTGTTGTTCAAAAGTTGCAATTGATCGCAAGTTGCAGTTAATAGGAATGAGCCAATCAAAATCATGGTTTCATGCGCGCCTTGTTAAAATCGCATACCGTGCGCGAATGAAAATATGTGTTACAATTTGCAACTGATTTGCAGTTGATTTTGCAATCTATTGCAACTTTTGAGCAACACCCCCTAAACCATATTATAGCAGGGAATAAAATAAAATTGTTGGGCAAAAAAAAACTTTCTTGGTTTATGGGGTTTGACGACAAACGCATATTAGCATTTCTTCATCGATCACTTCCCTAGTTGGGGCTGCTTCTAAAATTTGAGGTCAAATAACTTTCAATACAATACTATTGGTATATAACTAGGCTACAGTAAAGAAATCTGCAAATTATAAAAGATAATGCAGCTAGGATTACATGGAAATAAAGAATATAATAAAATGACAAAGAGATGAGGAATATATTGATCAGAAGGGAACGAACTTAAGATAGCTTATGATGAAGATTGAATTACTTTTAGGGTTTTTTTTCTTTCCGTTCTGATCATTTATGCCATATATCAACGGAGCAAAATTAGAAATTATTTGGACAAAATAAACAACTTTCATTCAAACATCCACACACGAAAAAAAGTGGTTTCCCTGTTCATTCAATGAACATGTGACACATGTTTGACAGTTATCCGCATAATAAAGAGGGAAGGAAATTTATAGTGTGTGCATAGAGCTATTGCAAAAGTTTGAATGGAAGTTGTTTACTTCATCCAAATCATTTCACCATTCTGCTAATAGTGATAAGCATTTCTTGTTACCCTGAACATCGGTTATTTCAAGGAACTATTCTGACTTGGTTCAGGAATTATAGGCAATGGTCATGGGTGCCTTTTTTGCTTGCCGTGGTGCCCTCTTTACTTGCCTTGTTGCCCTTTTTGCTTGCTGTGGTACCCTCTTTACTTGCCTTGTTGCCCTATTTGCTGGCCATGGTGCCCTATTTGGATATCCTAATTCTTAGATGGCCTTGGCAGAAAAATGCCTTTTGTTAAAATGGCAGAGTATATTGCCCTGATGAGATTATGAAGCCTGCATGTTCCCACCTTGACTTGGTTATCACCTGTAACCTGTTACCAACATCTATCATACGCAATTCAGTTGCGAGGCTGCCATGTGCAATTTCAATAAAACTTTTCAGGTTTCAAGTTTCAAGTTTAATCCGATAGATCACTTTTCGGAGAAATGGCGCTTCAGATATTTAACTAGAATGCGAGCTGAAGTAAAATTATTACCATAGTGCAGTTTTTCAACAGAAAATCAGAGCATGTTTCTAGTTTGAATAACATTGCCCTAGAAATGGCCTAATTATCGCAAAATAAAAAATGATGACAGCGTCTCGCTCCCAACACAACATCGCTTCACCTAAATGAATGCGAACTCACACACTGCAGACGATACCCCCGGTCATTTCTCCCTTCACGCCCCGCTCGGGCCCCGTGCGACCCATTCAGCGCGCCATAGGAATAACGGCTGATTGGCATTCTCAAGGTAACATAC
This sequence comes from Temnopleurus reevesii, assembly GCA_036244855.1. Taxonomy (NCBI): domain Eukaryota; kingdom Metazoa; phylum Echinodermata; class Echinoidea; order Temnopleuroida; family Temnopleuridae; genus Temnopleurus; species Temnopleurus reevesii. The sequence goes on along the minus strand of BQKZ01005506.1, from coordinate 3,399 downwards.
GCCAGAATACGTGCGAAAATCTTCTCCTAATTTCGTACACAGTTATATTTACGCATGTAAGCAATTTGGGAATAAATCGGCTTGTTTCGCATCAATTTCTGCATCCCGACCATTACGAATCTATCCCTTTAAAGCTTGTTTGCAGCATCATGTAGATGATTTCATGAAGATGATTTTTAGATTGGAAGTGCCTGGGTTTTGAACCTTAGACCTCCTGATTGAAAGTCTAACATCTTAACCAACAGACCATGATATTTATACAAAAGAGATAGGTGACAGACGAGAGAGACAGAAGAGAGAAAAAGAGAGGGAGAAAGAAAGATGACCCAATAACATATTCAAATTAATGGCATGATTTTGATCACTCACCTTGACTCGAGAGGTGCTATACTGTCATAACTGCTCTGTCGCGTCTCACTTTTATCGATGATGTCCCATGAAGAGTCTGACTTTTCATTGTCTTTCTCATCGTTCCAGAATGAGGAGTTGGTGTCTTTGAATCCTCTGAGAAAAATAAAAAAAAAATAAAAATGATAATTAACTAAAAATGCACTCTTCACAATCAATATTCATCATAATAATCCATGTTGGGACAAGGCAAGAATTATTTGAAAAATCATTCAATTGCTATCCAAGCAGTACCTGCTGCTATAATATGAATATAATGTAAACCGCCACAGCCATTGGCTCTCTGCGGTCTAGTGGTAAGACACCACCTGTCTAGTCATCAGGATGCCTGTTTTAGTCATGGGTTCTATTTCGACCCGAGTATGACAGTGATTTTTTTTCACAGCATCTAGGTAAAGCACTAACTGTCTAGTGAAAGTGTATCACTAACTGTCTAGTGAAAACTTGTTTACAGAAAACATTTCTAAAAAAAAACCTTGTCATTTTAACAATAAGTAAGTGATTTGAAGTAAACTTCAAAGCATCTAATATTTCGAGATATAAATTTTCAAACTTCTCCCTGATTTTCTGGCATTTTCTATCAAATTTCCCTGACTCATTTTTGCATCTTCTTTTGTGGTACATTTTGCATAGGTGACTTTGACAACGAAAATGTGAATGTTGTACAGGGCATGAACACTTTATACAGAGCTGAACACTTCACACTTGAAAAATATTTACACATAATCTTTTTTTTTTGCAATTTACGACAAAGACAATCACATACCTTGATGATGAAGATGACGATCCTCGTGAGAAGCCAGAGTCGTATTCATCAAAGAAATCTCTTGATCTTGATCTGTTAGTGCCTCCTGATTTCACTGGATTGACTTGTTCTATAGTGTGCATATCACTCATTGCCGAATGGGAGACACCACTGTAAATGCGTGGGATCAAAGAAAAATTAGAAGTTAAAAATATGTTAACTGCCATATACAAGTGATATTTAAAGAAGATTCTACCTCAAAAAATAACATTTGTTTAACAGGAGCTGAAAACCAGATGGACAGCACAAAAAAAGATAAAAAAGGAAAAAAATAGGAAAGGCAACTAATAGGAAAGTTATAGATGTTAAAATAATTATACAAACTGGTATCTAATGACATCATAGGTGCATAATTGTCCATTTATTATATTCATATAAATTTTCCCTTTTTCCCTAAAATACAATTTCTTCAAAACTATAACTCCAGGATATCTTCGTGAGATATATAAATCCCCTATTCGCATGTTCAAATTCATACAGATTTTGTATCTTTCTAAAGAAATGATGAATTTTTCGGCATAAATTGTTAGTACGATTGTTAGTAGTGCACCAGAGAAATCTAAAATTGGCAACATGTCTGAGAGCTTTCGGAGATTTGTTCATTTTTTGAAACATTAAAAATCTATAATGTTTTTATTACTTCTCCGATTTTTTTCAAACTCTTTTTTGTTTTGCTTGCATGCTAATTGAGAATGAAAAGTTGTAAACGAATGTAATAAAAACTACAGATTTTTGTTGAAAAGCATCTTACCCTCTACCCGTGTAGCCCATTCCAAGACGTTCCATCTGTTTGGCTTTATTAGGGTCCTCCTTCTTTAGTTTCTCCTCTTGTTTCTTCATTTCTACTGACATGTCTTTGTAGGCAAGACGCATCGATGCCCTGAAAATATTAAAAAAAAAAATAAACTGATAGTTGCTTGAAGATTGATCCTCATTATTGTCTTAACCAATCAATTTTCACTAGTATTTGGTAGTCAATCTTTAGTTTCTCTTTATGTTTTCTCATTTCTACAGACATTTTTTTTTGTTCGCAAGATGCACCAACGTTTTAGATATACAACTAAAACGCAAGAAATGGAAAGTTAGTTTGACCAACATTATTATGTGGACCAATCAATATTCGCTAATGTTCAGTAAGTACTCTTTCATTAGTTTCTCCTCTTGTTTCTTCCTTTCTGACATATCTTTGGACTCAAGATGCATTGATGCCCTGAACCAAGGAAAAAAGGCATTACAGAAGTTGAAGCTTTTTTTGAAAAGTGCTATTCAGATGAACATTTATAAGCTATTAATAAAAAATGAAAAAAGTATTTTTCACGACAATACCATACACATAACACACCTTCTCTATCAAATATTTTCATCTAAGAAACAAAACAATCAACACATTTCTAGACGGTTCTCATGTAATTTCTTTTTGTAATAGGTTATATTATCTTTTATTTGATACATTAAAAATATTTTGCTCTGATTACAGTAAAGTAAATAATCTAGACAATTAACAAAATTGACTGCTAGTTTCCATTTTCAAAATGGGCTCAGTCACTAGTTTAGCCCCCCCCCCCAAAAAAAAAAAAAATTGTTTGGATGCCCTCTACCTACCGACCTACTAAAATGGTTTGACCTAAACTTTATCATTCTTTTTTGCTTTTCACTAAAACTGAAAAATCATGGTAAAATTATCAATAAAAATGTTAAGTGTGACCTTAAAAGACATTTTCAGATGCTCTTTGACTTTTCATTTCCTTTAACAGAAAGGAAAAAAAGAAATTTTCACTTACATCCTAGCTTCTTCCTCTTCTTTTGTCTTAGCTTTCTGGAGCTCCATCAGCTTAGCGTTCTCTTCCCTCATCTTATCTTGATTCTGTGCCTTAGATTCGATGTCATCAAAGTTTGTTTTCACCTTCTGTGCTCCCAGACCTCTGCCTTTCTTTGCACCAAGCTGATGGGGAGGGATACAAAATGAATGTCATCATCATTATAATCATTACCATCAACACCACCACCATCGTTGTCTTCGTCTTCATCGACACCACCACCATTATCATCATCATCATCATCATCATCAAAAATAATAATCATCATCATCATCATCATCATCCTCATCATCATCATCATCATCACCATCACCCCCATCATCATCATCATCATCATCATCATCATCATCATCATCATCATCATCATCA
>BQKZ01005505.1:17340-22340 GCA_036244855.1 Temnopleurus reevesii | reverse complement strand
GCAACACTTTCCTCATGAACCATGGGCTTCTCAACATCGGTCTCTTGCTTCACACTCTCAGAGTGCTGCTCCATGTGGAATCGAATGTAGTTCACACAGCAGCACGGCTCTCCACACACGCCACAGGAGACGATCTCATGGAGACAAGGGTGAGGGCGGATGTGGTCATCGCTGATCGCAGTCGCGTCTAGCGCCCTCTTCAAGATGTCGTCTTCAGCGGAAGCAGCCGCTCGCATCTTGATGTGCCTTCGCATATGCTGTGGAACCATCGCGCTGCAGCAGCAGACTTCTGTGCATAGGCCACAGGTTACTGAGTCACGCATGCAGGCGTGCTCCTGCAGATCTTCAGGATGCTGCGCTTCAGGAGATTCCTCCACGCTCTGCGTAGCGTCTTCTGCAGTATTGGGTATGTGGTCTTTGGCGGAATCTCCATGCTGGTCTTTCATATGCAGGGGGATGTAGTTGGCACAGCAGCATGCGTGGCCGCACAAGCCACACGTCACAGGGTCGTACGTACAGGAGTGCTCCTTTGGCCTCACACCAACATCCTGCGCAGGCATCTCCTGGGGAGGCTTCGAATCCTCCAGGACGGGCTCATCGGGCGCAACGGATCCCTCCAGGTAGTCTTCGGGTTTCTCACCATGTACCTCCATGTGGAAAGGAATGTAGTTGGAGCAGCAGCAGACGTCACCACAGAGACCACAGACAGCGTTCCTGGATGTGCAGGGATGCTCTCTGTAGGGCTGTTCATTGACCGGAGGATCATTCGGTTTGACTGTCAAAGAAATGTATCAAATTGAAATTAAAATATCTGAAAAATTGACAATTTCAAGAGGGTAATTCGGGGAATAAATTTACTTTTCATAGTTGTGCCTTCAGCATTTTTTTATTAAGCGTATTTGGCGCCATATGAATTTTATTATTATTATTATTATTATTATTATCATTATTATTATTATTATTATTATTATTATTATTATTATTATTATTATTATAATTATTATTATTATTATTTTTATCATTATCATTATTCTTATTATTATGATTATTTTTGATAAGCAATTTTATACATTTACTAAAAATTATTTCAACACTTTATCGTTCATTTCTACTTGAAAAAGTTGCAAGAAAACATCTTTGGCATACCAATCATGCTAACATGCAGAGCAAATTGTGATGCGATACGGGGAAAATTATTCCCTGTATTTGTTTATTTTTGTTGTAGGGCAGTGTTTCAATCACTAATGGAGCTACCCTATCGGAATTAAAGGAGGAGTAGGAGGAAAGTCTCCACTTAAAGACATTGTATAACATTGGTTTTCATTAGGTTTGACTGTCGAAGAAATGCAACGATTAAGGGAATAGTTATGAAACGGATACATAGAGGGTTGTTTATTTACGGAGGGGTCATTTGGCTTGACTGTCAAAGAAATGAAACAAAGGTAGGGAGAATTTAGTTTGTGGATACAAAAAGGGTTGTTCATTTATTGGAGGGTCATTCGGTTTGACTTTCAAAAAAATGAAACAAATGAAAATTTGAATATTAAAAAAATTGACAATTTCAAAAGGGAAATTCGGGGAATAATTTTACTTTTCATAATTGCACCTTGAGCATTCTTTTGAAAAAGTGGATTTGGCACCATATAAATTGTAGTGTTGCCAACTTAGGAAAGGACTAGTGATTGAATTTGTTTTAAAATAATTTCTGTAGGATAGAGTCTTACTATGGCTCGATTGATTCGCTCCACCAGGTCGAGACTCCGTTCCCTGGGAGTGAGACTTGATGTGTCGTTTCAGATGTTCCTTACGAAGGTACTTCTTCGGACAGAGATGACACTGGTATGTATCCTGCATGCCAAGATGGGTCTTAAGATGTCGCTTAAGGTGCTCAGATCGGTTGAAACCCTTCAGTGAAAAAGAGAACAATTCGATCAAAATTATATCTCTGGAAAGTACTGTTTTAGATGTTCTTTGCGAATGTACTTTTTCGGGCATAGATGACACTGACATGTTTCCTGCATGCCAAGATGGGTCTTAAGATGTCGCGTAATGTCCTCAGATCGGTCGAAACCCTTCAGAGAAAAATAAAGATGAGAAAAAGGGAGAGGAATATAATAAAAGATATGTAGCAAGTAGTAGTACCGTTTTAGATCGGTTGAATCCCTTCAGAGAAAAATGAAGATGAGAAAAAGGGAGAGGACTATTTAATCAAAATTAAATCTTTGGCAAGCGCCAATTATATATACCAAGAACTGAAATTCAAAACTTCCAGGGGAGCAAGCTATAGATAGCTCTCCTAGAGGCTCTCAAGGAGAATTTGGAGAGGGGAGCTGAAATGGGTCCTCATGTAGTACGATTGGAGTTACAAGGAATCTATTAATCACTCCTTCCATAAGCATTTAAGGGGAGCTTTAGGAGAGCACCGCTCTCAATCCCCCTAAATTTTCAGTCCTTGATTACTTCTTCGGGTATACCGGTAGACAACTGGATATTTTCTGCAAATCAAGATGAGTGTTCAGATGTCTTTTGAGGTGCCCAGATCGGTTGAAACACTTCAGATGAAAATAAAGATGGGGAAAAGAGAGAGCAATTTATCATCAAATGAGAGTACAATTTAATCAAAATTAAATCTTTGGCAAGTGCCATTTGAGATGTCACTTTAGTTGCTCAGATCAGATGAAGCCCTTCAGATAAAAAATAAGTTGAGGAAACGAAGGAACAATTTATTCAAAATTACATCTCTCGCATGTGGCAATTTAGATGTTCTTTACTTCTTTGGGCAGAGATGACAATACAACATTTTGTGCTTATGGAGATGGGTGTTCAGATGTCGCTTGAAGTGCTCCATTGATTAAGACCCTTGATAACAGAAAAATGAAGAGTGAGCAAAGTTGGAGAGAGGGAGGGAAAAAGTAAGCAAAAGTACATTTCATTCTGCTCTATTTGCTCTATTTACACTTTGAAATAAACAGAGGTACCATCAAGCTACTTTTAAAGAGATTATTTCGAAGTAATTTCAATGATACAATCCTGTAATATCCGGTGATGTATTATACATTACACCAGTTGGGTTTCTCTGCTATCAAGCACGATAGAGTTTCTATAGAGCACAAATGGACCTATGACGTTACCTTGCAGCACACGTAGTACTTCTGTTTTATGTTTCATACGGTTGTTTGTTGCAAATATGATGCTGGCCTTTCCTGTACTTAATAGATAAATCGCACCCGAAAAAGGATCACTAGTCAATCACAAAGTCATGCCTAGATCTACCAAAAATATTAATGAAATACGACCCTGATCCTAATAGCTTTTCATGTGCCTGGCTAGATGTTGTGCGATACCCTCCTTACAGATGTAATAGTCAGGTTTCTCTCTGAACTATTATCAAGCAGAATAATATTATGATTGCAATTTCTATAAAACATAAATGGACCTACGATGTTACCTTTTGGCACATGTTGCAAACATAGCTCTTCTGATCCGAGTGGCTTCTCATGTGCCTGGCGAGATGTCCGGCAATCCCTTTCTTACAGATATTACACCAATTCGGCTTCTCTCCGGTATGTCTCCAAATGTGTCTCTTGTAGTTGCGACTGTGATTGAACTCCAGCCCGCACTCCTCACACTGGTAGCGTTTCTCCCCAGCATGGATGCGGATATGCTCCTTGGAGTACCTCCGATCCCAGGTCTTCATCCGCTTCTTCTCGACAACCTTGGCCGCGACGTCCCCACCGCTGGTGCTCATACCGATGCCGAAGTCGTCGGTTGGTTCCTTTGGGAGGACTCTGCTGCGGAGGATCTGGTGCAGACGGAGCTGCTTCCTGGAGCGGGAAGTGCAGATGCTGCAGATGCGCCCGCCCTTGTGGTAGGTCGGAGGGAGGTCGCCGAGCTCCTTCCCGCATTTCTGGCACGTGTCCGATTCGTTGTTGTGCATCTCCATGTGGACTGTGATGTAGTTTGCGCAGCAGCAGCTGTGCCCGCATATTCCGCAGGTCACTTTGTCGTCAAGACAGTCGTGAGGTCTCACTTCTTCTGCTGGGGTTTCGTCTTCAAATTCTTGCTTGATCAGCATCATTCCTGGAAAGGAAAAATGAAAATTGAAATTGAAAAATAGGTCAAATTAAAAGGGAAATTAAATGCAAATTGAAAAAAAAAACACAGATGTTACAGATCACCTTGTCGTTCAGACAGTCATGACATTTCACTTCCTCTGCTGGGGTTTGGTCGTCAAGAACCTCTGTCTTGATCAGCATCCGTCCTGGAAATGAGATATGAAAATTGAAGTATTATTCAAATTGAAGGGGAAATTAAAAGTAACTTGAAAATATAAATAACAGGTCCAACAGGTCAATTTGTCATCTACATACTAATAAGGTTTCACTTTCTCAACTAGTCTTCAAGGATTTCTTTCTTGACCAACATCAGAGCTGGAAATAAAATTTGAAAATGGAAATCGACGTGAAATTCAAATTCAAGTTCAAATTCAAGACCAAGTTCATTTCTTGCTCCATAATCATCTAGTTATAAATTCTCTGCATTACTCATTAAGTGCTTTACCAGTTCCTATTCTTGCTAAAGGAAATTAGTGCCGACGGGTATCAAATCTAGGACCCTGTGATTTAAATAATAACAATAATAATAGGTCCATTTATATAGCGCAATCACTATATGCTATACTCTACTGCGCTTGATACTAGGTACCATATTACCCTGGCTATAACTGCAGAGCAAGCCAGTTAGGCGCTCAAGCATTCCACAGAATAAATTCCTGCCAGGTACCCATTTTTCACCTGGGTCGAGTGCAACAAAGTGCGGGTAAATTTCTTGGTGAAGGAAATTAGCGCCCTGGGTGAGATTCGAACATAACCACCAGACTACGACACCTCCACGTTTGCAATTATATATATGAATCGTCTTCATTAAGCCAATAAAGAAGTTGACAAGAACCCAGGTCCATGGAACATAACTGTATCAAAACAGCCTGTGCCAATGGCGGG
>BQKZ01005505.1:5614-17261 GCA_036244855.1 Temnopleurus reevesii | reverse complement strand
AGGGAGGGGGGGATAAAGAGAGAGAGAGAGATAGAGGGGGAGAACAGAATACTAGGGTCTTCACCTTGGTAGCCGGTCTCAGCAGAATGGGGCATGCAAAAATATTTCATTCATGTCATACTTATCACTATCTTTTTTTCCCCCGAAGTTATTGGGAAGGCAAAACTACACAGACGGGCAGATCTGCTAGTTATACAATAATTTTCTTTAGGGAAGGGGGGGGGCAATCTAAAAAAAAATTTTTTTTTAATAATTGTTGATGTACTCACCATCTTCATCTCCACCCATACCGTAGTCAGAGTCATCGCCCTCAATGGGATTCTCATCTATGAACAAAAATTAAAGTACAGTTTTGGTAAAAGCGAATATTTTCATCACCAGATTTTATCTTCAAATCTATATGAAATGAATTATAGTATCATAAACATATTACACAAAAGATTGTGCGAAAAATGAACGAGTTTTGGAAAAGCTATAACCTAAAATGTGCAAATTGAAATAGCGTGGTGCTTCACCACCCTATTTCAATATTTTCTTTCTTGATAAAGGACAACTTCCCATGCTCAGAATTGGATGAAAATTTCAGAATTCAATTTTTGCGTATATCTCTATATCATTCTATTGTAAAATCTCGGAAATAACTTTGTATATGCTCGATAACAAGCAAAATAATTCTATAATCAAGAGAGGGCACTAAAATGATTTAACGGTCAAATTCAAATTTTCAAAAGAATCAGTTCGTAAAAAAAATGTGCTATGGTCTCAAATTGTGTATAAGAATTACATGTCATGATAAACATCCCCAAAATTCACATTTCTTTATCTTTTACCAAAACTATACTTGGGCTTTAAAGGTAGAAAACTACATTTGCACACATTACGGTTATGCTTACAACTTGTTGTGTACCTCAGATATGCCAAAATAATAACCTCTATGAAGTATTTTGGTCGAATGTAGTCCAGAATATTTAATTCAAATAAAAATCTATTCTATCATAATTCATCTTGACACAAACGGTATCGCGATACTCTTAGCGTATTACGGTACCACACACACACACAAAACATTGTAAGAGCACATCCAGTGCGCATTTCAATACACTGCCACACCATGCGGAATACGCACTGAGAGAGACTCTTGCGCTATTGGTCAACGAGGGGTTAATTTTGCATCTCGGGCACTGTGCGAATACAGAAAAAGATGCACAGCTTAATTTTCATTTCGAGATAATGTCTATTCTATTCAAACACTTGTTATTAAAAAACTGTATTATCTGAATATTTTCCTGTAGCTCACAAAATATCTAAAGTGCCATCTCTTCCCAAATCTATACATTCAAATTGTTCCAGAATACTTATAAGGTATATTTTCATCACAATGAATAGTGAGTGGTTATTGTTGCTATGCAAATGTTTCATTCTCTAGTCTGTTTACCGGTATTCACTATTCAATTATGACCTCATGCCTATTACAGAACGGTTACCATCTCTAGATATTGATCCCTACCTTCTTTGTAGATGACTTTGGGACTCTCCTCCTTCAGCCTCTCCATCGGAGCTACCAAGCCCCCCTCTAGGGGTACAGCCACGCGCCTCTCCGGTGTCCCTTTGCCTCCCTCTAGGGGTACTGCCATGAGCCTCTCCGGTGTCCCTATGCCCCCCTCTAGGGGTACTGCCAGGCGCCTCTCCGGCGATCCTACGCCCCCAGCCTTGCGCCCTCTTGGTGAAGCTACCACACCGCTTTCTAAGGGTACAGCCTTGCACCCCTCTGGTGATGCTACCAAGTCCCCTTCTACCGGTAACGGTGCACCCCCTTCCTCATAATACTTGGCAATCTCTTCCTCGGTGTGGATCTTCATATGGCGAAGCAGATGAAGACCTTTGCAAGCCTTGCCGCATAGAGGGCAGTGTTTGAGCTGCGGAGAGGAGTCGGACGCGTCAACGTACGAGTGCACTCGCATTTCCTCTGCGAATATAAATAGAGAAAGGAAAATGGAACATGATGTTGGAATACACTCTACCATATACTTCCTTTTTTGATAATGAAAATAAATGATTTGTATGCTTTGTGACAAAGAGGGCAGTGTTTGAGTTGAGGTGAGTCGTCAGGTGCTTTTCCAAATAAATGAATTCTCATTTTCTCTGGAAATATGAACAAAGAAGGGAAAACGGAACACGAGGTTGGACAGATTGAACATAACAAAACCTCATTTTCTTTTGCCCATTAAGAATGAAATGAGTTCTAATAACTACAACCACTAACAATACATCTCCCTATTTCAGAAGAACTTGCTTGGGAACCCTTTCCACCAAGCTCACCAAACTTTAATCCACCCCCTCCCCCCCTTGGATATAACATAGCCCACAAAGTTGGTCTGATTAGGGTTAATCCCAACTCGCTCGGAGATGCAATATCCTTTCTCATCTAGTTTCTCCCTCTAATCCAAACAAACCCTCAAACTAAAACATTCTTTCATCTCCTTCTCTCCCACCTCCCTCCTCAGGTAATAAAGCCACAAATTCACCAAGTTGCGGATGATCCTTCGCGATAGTGCCTTCACGAAGATGATTTAGCAAGTGCCGTTTCAGAACTTGTTTGGGGAACACTTTCCACCAGACCCATCTTCTAGATGATGTAATATCCCATAAAATCTAGCTTATTCCACTAACTGAGGCGTCGTGGCGTGCGCCTGAAACCAAGCTGTTCGGGACAGTCATATACTTGGGTTAGTTCCTGCCTGTGGGTTCGAAGCCTGGTCGCATACCGTCTTTCGGATGGAGACGTTAAGATGGCGATCCGCTTTCTCTCTTCTTCTTCTTCTGGCGTAAATATTCAGAATTGAATGATACACGCCTCTAAACTACATCCTTTCCTTTCCTAATCAACACAACCCCTCAAACCAACCCATTCTCCCTCGTCAGAAAAAAAGTCACTAACTCACCAAGTTGTGGATGATCCTTTGGGATGCTGCCCTCACGAAGATGGTTCAACAAGTGCCGTTTCAGAGGAACACGCTTGGGGAACCCTTTCCCACATGCACAGCAGACAAAAGGCAAGCTCCCAGCATTCTTTGGCGGCCTTACATAGGTGTACTTCTTGACAGGTGTAACCGTCTTGGATTCGCCTTTCTGCGGGCTAGGTGTGGTAATCTGGGGTACCAGTTGAGAGATCTGTGAATTCATTTCCATCAGTTCCGGATTTACGTCCTGCTTTGGTTTTGTTTCTCTATCCAGCGGATACTTCCTGGGTCGTCCAATTGGGCGCCGAGGCTCCGGAAGGGCTTCGATCAGTCGCGACGGTTTTCCCCTGATTCTCATCTCTTCGGACCTTGTACGTCCGAAGCGTGGCTTCCCGCCTCGAGCGTGAATCAGCTCATGTCGGTTGAGATGGTAGCGCTTTGTGAAACCTTTACCGCAGGTTTTGCATTTGTAAGGGCGGAATTCCCTGCCGTGTGTCAGAGCATGCTCATGCAGATCCTTCACAAACTTGTACGTCTTGCCGCACTCTATGCATTCGTGTCTACCGGTGGCATCATCCTCGATGGGTTCATCTTGGCCTACATCACCCTCAGGTTGATCAGTGATGTCTTCTGGGATGGGCTTTTCGTCGATTCCACTTTCATGTGGCTTGCATACAGAGCAGATCTAGCATGGGGGATTAAAAGACGATTACTAAGTTAAATGTAATAAGAGGCATATAAAATGCGAAAAGTGAATAATTTCTGCTCCTTCTGCTCCTCACTATTACACAAAGACATTTGTTTAACTTTGAAAAATATTGTCAGTTAGTCTAAAAGTTTGGGGGTTTTGTTCATCACCATCATCATAACCATGACCATCACCACCATCATCATTATCACCATTGTCATCATTATCATTTTCATCATCATCATCATCATGACCACCATTATCATCATCATCATCATCATCAACATTACAATCAGCACCACCATCGTCATCATCACCACCAACGCCATCATCATTATCAACATCATCATCACCATCATCATCACCATCATTATCATCATGACCATCATCATCATCATCACCACCAACACCACCAGCACCACTACCATAATCAAAATCCTCACTATCACCATCACTACCATCATTATTATCATCATTGTCATCATTATCATTATAATCATCATCCTGACCACCATTATCATCATCATCATCATCATCAACATCATCATCATCCTCCTCATCATCAACATCAACCCACCACCATCATTATCATCATTAACAACATCAACACCACCACCATTATAATCATCATCACCACCACCATCACCACCACCATTATTACCATCATCACCACCATCATCATGATCATCACCGTCACCCTCAACATCACCACAACCATCACCACATCACCGAACATCATCATCATCAGAACCATCACCAATATCATTATCCCAACATTCACCTGAGAGCCCTCTCCGGTACCCATCGGAATAAAGTCCATCCCGCAGGATCTGCACTGCACCATGGCCCCTTCATGACCCTCCATATGCACAGGGATATAGTTAGTGCAGCAACAAGCATGGCCACAGATCCCACAGGTAACCCTATCCTGGAGACAAGCATGCTCCTCTAGTGTAGCGACTGGGCCTTCAGGTTTGACATCAGGTGGGGTAGTGGTCTCTGGAGGGATGTCCTCAGAGGCAGGTTGGTCTTCTTCCATCGGCTCGTCAATGGATGATTGAGGACTGCAGTTGGGCATGACTGAGAATAAGGACACTAAACGAAAATGAGGAAAAGGAAAAGAAATGGTATTAGAGCCTATAAATTAGTGCCGAGACCATGACTAAAGGTGTGGTCTTTGGAGGGAGTTCCTCAGGGGCAGGTTGGTGCCCTTACATCGGTTCAGCAATGGATGATTGAGGACTGCCGTTGGGCATGACTGAGAATAAGGACACTAAATGAAAACATGGAAAAGAAAAAGTAATAGTACATATTAACATTAGAGCATGGACATTGGTGTCAAGACCACGACTAAAGGAGCGGTCTTTGGAAGGATGTTAACAGAGGCAGGTTGGTCTTCTTCCATCGGTTTGTCAATGGATGACGGAGAACTGCCATTGGGCATGACTGAGAATAAGGCCACTGAAGAATAGGTGGAAAAGAAAAAGTAATATTACATAACATTAGAGCCTGGACATTAGTGTCAAAACCACAACTAAAGAAGTGGTCTTTGGATTGATTTACTCAAGGGCAGTTTTGTCGTCTTCCATCTGTCCATCGATGATTGACCGAGGGCCACTGTGTGTCATGAATGGGAAAGATTCCGATCAAAGAAAACATGGAAAGAGACAAGAAGTGGTACATGATACAAGCCTTAAATTTTGTTGATTTTAGGGCAAGGCCATTTTTATTTAGGGCGCATTTTTATACTACAGCATGAATGGGGAAAAGAAAAAAAGGGCACCTAAATCTCCAAGGCAAATGAGCCTTTTTGTGGAGGGCATCAAGGCCAGAGTATAGGGTATCCAAGGCCATGGCCTCCATGGCCTTCGATTAATTTAAGCCCTGATGATATTGGAGCCTGGGCAATGGTCTCATAACCATGACCACGACTAGAAAAGTGGTCTTTGGACGGATATCCTCAAGGACAGGTGATTTTTCCTCCATTGGTTTCTCGATTGATGACTGAGGGCTACTGTGGGTCATGACTGGGAAAGAGGCCAGTGTATTAAAATCGGCAAAGAGACAAGAAGTGGTCAACAAATATTCATGCACTGATAATTTCTAGTTCAAATTATGGATTTCATGGAATTTTGGCACGTTGCTATTTTCTGTGCGATGAAAGACCAAAGAAATTAATAACAATGCTAGTCTCCCAAGTTTAAGCTGGTAATTCTAAGAAAATGCATGAGATATTTGATTTATATCCTACAACCTCCGGATCTCCAAGTTTATTCTATTCCTTCCATCCCTCTCTCGAAATCTCATCCCACTCATTCCTATACTCTAACCAACATCCCTCTATTCTCACACATTCAAAAGAAAATCAGGGCCTTACTTGATCCAGCGATGATCGCAGCAAGATCTTCTTTGCTGTGGCCTTGGAGATGTTCTTGAAGCTCCTGTTTCACATAGAAAACCTTGGTGCATACTCCACATCTCAGGACGTTCTCGTTGTTGTGCTGCTTCATGTGCCTGGTCAGATGTCCCCCGTTGGTGTAGGTTTTGTCACAGATTAGGCAAGTGTGTTCCTTTGCAGGAGTCTTCTGGAAGATATCATCTGCGTTGAAGGAGAAATAATGAAGAAAAACTTTAGAAATAGGGGAGATTGGAGTTTTCATCTGAAAGAAAAGGATTGTACATTGATTAAGTGCACAGTTCCCCCGACATAAAGCTTTCCAATCGATTGCACGATTGATACCAATCATAAGTCTATGTGAAATCATGTACTAAAAATTTGCAATTGATCGCAAGGTAGGTCTTGTCACTGATCAGGCAAGTGTGTTTCTTCACAGGATTCCTCTGGAAGATATCAACTGCATAGAAGGGCAAATGAAATGGAGTCAATAAAGAAAATGTATGAATTTAAAAATAAAAGGGATTGTACATTAGTGCACCCGGATGGCAAATGTCCGCCGTTGGTGTAAATTTTGTCACAGATTAGGCAAGTGTGTTCCTTGGCAGGAGTCTTCTGGAAAGTATCATCTGCATAAAAGGGCAAATAAAGTGGAATCACTTTAGAAATACGGAAAACGGAAGGGACCAATTAGATATTGAACAAAGCGCACCTGCTATTTGGGTAAAAATTTGGTAATTTTGAATATTCTGCGCAAGTTTAGTTCAATCTTTATTTCTTTGGTAAATACATAGCTAGGACACAGGCAATGCGTGCCTTATTTGTTTATATAAATTCCCTTCCATCATATGTTCAGTAACAGGTTTCTTCGTAGGCTCCCCCAGATAAATTATTTCTCACTTGCCTACTTAACCTTGTTTTCGACCAATTTCCTTTCCTTTATGTGCGTTGAAATGTGCTCTAAAAGGAAATTTCAATGAAGGATATCACTAACCTAATTTTGTCTTTGAACCAGAAACAGTCCCGTCTGACATATGCTCCGACATATGCTTCTTCAAAAGCTCGCTCTTGTAGAAACCTTTCTGGCAGATCTCACTTGCCTTCCTCACATTTTTGAGCAAATTTCCGATCTATCACTTGCATCGGAACATACTCTTATAATAAAGGAAAACTTTACGAAAGATCTCACTAACCTAATTTTGTCTTTGAACCAGACACAGTCCCATCTGACATATGCTCCGACATATGCTTCTTCAACAGCTCGCTCTTGTAGAAACCTTTCTGGCAGATATCACATTTAAATGGCATCTCCCCGCTATGACTCCTCATATGTCTCGCAAGGTGGCCTTTGAACGTCAATCCGCAAACCTCACACCGATGTGGCTTCTCATCTGTATGCGTCAGTAGATGGCGCTTCAGCCCGCAGCTCTGCGAGAAGGCTTTCCCGCAGGTGTCACATTTGAACGGTTTCAATCCCATGTGGATGTTGGAATGCCTCCGCAAATCCTTCGGCGAGCCAAACTCCTTGTTGCAATCGGGACACGGATGCTTGGTCTTGGGGTCGGGGGATCGCTGCGGCTCTTGCACAAACGTCCCGCCGTTGATGAGCTGATGTAGGCGGAGCTTCTTCTGGGCGCGGGATTTGCAGATCTCGCAGACATACGAGGATTCGGTATGAGAGGAATGGTCTTGAGGTATCTCTGCTTCTTTACCGCATCCTCCACACGTCACTTTAACGGTCAGGCGAGGAAGAAGAATGAATTTACGTGATGGTCCTTCCTCGTCAGCTGGAGCTGCTTCTGAAAAGATAAATTCATTCACAATCATTGAAATAATGTGTAGGGATCTATATGGCAGCATTGATGGTGACATCCTTATGTTGCTCTTTTAACCCTAATCAGGCCAACCTTTTTTGGCTGTTATATCCACCCCCCCCCTTCAGATCTCGGCTGTAGAATGCGCAATCGCAACGAAAATCAGCATGCATGATGCTTATGGCATACTCTACCAGAATTTATAATCAACTTTTCATAAAAAATTTTTGAAATAATTAGATATGCTAATTTTTGCATAAAATAAGTTTTGGGCTCTCTAAATCTCTAATTGAGCTGATTTCTATTTTCAAATATTCCATTTAGCATTCTCTACAAATGTATCGAAAAAAAATCATTATTGAAATTAATTTCCCATGTATTTCATTGTTTTATGAATCTCTTATGTATTTCTTTGTTTTTTACCTTTTATTTTTGTTGTTTTCTTACTGATATTTGTTGCAGACATTATTTGAGGCATAATGATGCAAAAATTAATTAATTTGACCCATTAAAACTCAAATTATTGAAGTTTATATTATATTTTACTGAAAACACAATTTGCATTGACTTTGTACACAAATCAAGCATTTTAGCAATTTTGGGGCCGATAATTATTTTTCGAATGGGCGTGGCGCAAGAACGGTATACACGAGCGCAATACGATACTTGGGAATTAAAAGGCATGACATGTTGCGAAAATATTTGCGCGCGTTAGGGAAATATTTTGCGAAATGTTGAGGGGGGTGGATTTCAACCCCCCCCCCCCCTCCCTTGGCCTGATTAGGGTTAATCATATCAACAGTAGCGTTTCAATATTTACTTTAATATCATGCGCTTCATTATTCCTCAAGTGATTATCATATTGAGGTTAAAAATTATGTTCATCAATTTCCTTCTGGATTATCAACAAAGACCAGAAACATCAATATGTATCTCATTCCAAATGGTCTAGTTGTTTAATCATTGTACTTTAATAGTGACGAGTTCGTCCACTATCCAAGTTAGATAAAGCCACATCTCACTTTTTTCACAATAACAGTACAGTCAAACGTGTCTATAGTGGCCACTGTCTATAGTGACCACCTGTCTATAGTGGCCACTTAAATTGATTCCCTTCAGATGGAAATGCATGTTACAAAACCTGCCTATAGAGGCCACCTGTCTACAGTGGCCACTTTTTCTGTTTCCCTTGGGTGGCCTCTGCAGACAGGTTTGACTGTATATTAGAACCTGTCTATAGAGGCCACCTGTCTACAGTGGCCACTTTTTCTGTTTCCCTTGGGGTGGCCTCTGTAGACAGGTTTGACTGTATTTCCATGTGCAAGCTAGTGGATGGGATGGAAGGACGAAGAGACAAAGGTGAAGTGGGAAAGTTGAAAAAAAAAACAATATTCTGAGGAAAAGGAGGTAACAACAAAGTGTACCATTGGCAATGAAGCAGGGAGTGGAAGGATTTTGTCCGATTGCGAAAAGAAGAATGAATACAATCACATTCATGGGAGTAGCAGAATGGTGAACAAACAAGGGAAAAGCATCTATAAGAGAAGGTAATCCCATCTTTTGCTCCACGACAAAAATCTCTAGAAAATTTTTCGAAATGATGGAAGAAAATAATGTAGGAAGAAACAAACCTTGATCCTCGAAATGCTCTAAGGAATTATCTGAAGCATCCTCACCCATTGATGTCTGCTCTTCTGTATCTGCTGTGACCATAGCTCCTGGTTCCTCACCTGATGACCCTTCTGATTCTATCCTCACCTGTCCAGATACATCTGATGGCGCAGAACTTGGTTGTTGATCACCTGATACAGACTGTGGCACGAGCTCTTCAGCTTTGTACTTTGATGCTTCGTTGGGATTGTCAGTCTGTGAGATCTGAAGAGTATCAGGTGGCCCTGACGTGGTCTGAGGATCAACTTGTCCAGCGGGTTCAGAATAACCAGATGTTGCCTGAGGTTCTTTCTGATCAAGAACTTCAGGATGCTCTGCTACTGTCTGCATCTGTTTGGACGCATCAGAGTACCGTGAGACTATCTGAGGGTCAATCTGTCTAGTTGAATCTGAATAGACTTGTGCAGTCTCCGCCTTTATCTGCCCAGGAGCTTTTTGTGGTGTTTGTTGTGTCTGTGGCTGACCAGGACTGCCTGAGGATGTTACACTTGCTCCAGGAGGGAATGAAGGTGTTTGCGCCTGAGGCTGTCCACTTGGATCGACTGGCTCGTACCCTGAGACTGCCTGTGTACCCGCAGCTTCAAGCAACGCTGAATTTGGATGAAGCTTCGATGCCACTTGTGATGCTATCTGGCCAGTGGTGTTCAGCAGCGCTGGACCCGTCACGATCTGAGACAGTATCTGATCTGTACCGACCGGATACTGGGATCCCTGTTGCAATGCTACCCGACCAGTTTTTTGTGACACAACATTGTGAGTACCATCAGGAAACGCTGGTATAGCCGCCGATTGTGTCTGACCAGAAGCGTCCACTGCCTGATACCCCGCCTCCGCTGTTAGCTGTGTCACTACTTGTTGCATGCCATTAGGTACAGCCTGCAACTCTGTTTGGCCAGATTTGTCCGGGGGTTGATAATCCGTCCCAGTGACAATCTGCGTCACTCCTTGTTGAGAACCAACAGGAAATTGTGATCCAGGTTGCGACTGTATCTGACCAGTCACGTCCATTGTCTGGTACCTTGCCTCCGTTACTATCTGTGCCACAACCTTCTGTGATGCATCAGGAAGCTGCGATTGTATCTGACCTGGAGCCTGTAGAGGCCGATACCCCGTCTCTGTCAATATCTGCGTCTCAACCCGCTGGTGTTCGACATGACCAGAAGCCTGCAACGCCTGGTGCCCTGCGTCCATTACTATTTGCGTAATGACCTGCTGCGTTCCATCAGCCAACTCTACCTGTGTCGGTTGAAATCCTGCTTCTCCCACCACCTGACCAGTAAGATTCTGCTCTTGGTAGCCCAACAATGATTGCGTCTGTATCTGCCTATTAGCATCCACATAACCAGTCTGTATCTCTGGAGCAGCGTCGGGATACTCTGTGACTGTCTGGATCTGGATCTGTCCGGCTGCAGCCAGTGCTACCAAAGCCGGATCAAGGTAGCCGTTCTGCGTCTGGATCTGGACGTTGGCATCTAAAGATGCCAGGTATGCGATGACATCGTCCGCCGATCCTTGGATCTCGATCTCCTCTGCTCCGTCCAGTGAAGACATCTCGCAACGATCACTGGACTGGAATCTAGAACATGGAATAAGAATTTAAGTACGAGTTAAGAATTGAATTGAACTTAATTTCATTTCATTGAACATAATAATAATATACATTTATTTTATAGCACAGAATACGAAGTGTTGCTAAGCTCTCTGTGCATTATTACGCGAATATAGCATGGCTACCATTCGGCGCTCACTGCATTCAAGGAATATCTCCCTACCAGTACTCATTCATCTCACCTGGGTTGAGTGCAGCACAATTTTGATATATTTCTTGCTGAAGGAACAAAACAATCCGTGACGTGTTTCATCCTAAGGATCGAAACCCCAGATGATAGAAAAATACTTGAGAAATAGAAAAGAGCATTAATATCGGACAATTCCTAAATGGAAGCGGGGGTCATGGATTCTTCAACCGATCACAAGCAAAAAAATTAATATGGAAGAACCCATGCCCCCCCCCCCTCCCAATAAATTGTTTCATGTTTTAATTTGCTGTTTTTTTATGTGTCTTCTACTTCAAAATGTTATGGTCTAGGGTTTCCTTTAGCATAAGGCAGGTTACATA
>BQKZ01005504.1:10317-42125 GCA_036244855.1 Temnopleurus reevesii | reverse complement strand
ACTGATACCCACTTCGTAATTTCCGCTCGTATTTATACCTGCTGTGCGAACGTGAGTGACCGCTTCTACCACTCCTTTGTTCCCCAAACTACCGACCCGTCACGCATCCCGCCCGTTTTATATTTCCCGCCCGCTGCACAAACGTTAAAATATATTATGCACCAGACCCGCGTTTGGTTCCACTTGCAGAATTATATCGTCATATGTCTCTAAATCGTAGACAGCGAACAAATTATTGACTTTACAATTGGTGAATGATATCTTTTTGTAATATGTTTCAGGTGATTCGTGCTGATTTTCCATCATATTATTTTAGTTTTTGAAGGAAAACGATGAGAGTCTAGTGGACTATCGACGCCCGGTTGATTCAATGATCGATGAATAATTCATTAACACAGGCGATCGTCTCGTCCTAGAAATCTGAGATAAAATCCTTCGAAAATACTATGATACTAAAATTACCGATAAAACTAATATCCATTTATATGTTTTGATATCCAAGTTAGTTCCACAAGGTAATGATAATTCCTACATAATGATCGTAGGTATGAAAATATCTAAAAATCCATGTTCGTTTTCTGCGCGAGACGAGAGCAGGTGGATCGTACTTACTAATGAATAATTCATGACGCAGACGATCGTCGCGTACTGGCATTTACTATGATAAGTTCCTTATAAAATACTCCTTCACTCATTTAAATCGACAAGAACTGGTACTTTTTAATGCTTATTCAGCTACTTGGTATTCGACTTGATTGTCCATGGCAATAACATGCCTACTTTATTCTTGAAAATTATGAAAAATGAGTGAAATCTTAGTTCGTTTTCCGTCCGAGACAAGAGCAGGTGGATCGTACTACCAATGTATTATGCAGGATGCCCCACTCCGTATAACGAAAACGACCAATCACGAAAGACTGGCGCGCGCGCACCGGTATCGGCCAATCAGCGCGAAGTACTAGACTGGTATATAAACCAGGCGGTTTCTTCGAAAATTATCAGTTGCATCTTGAATCAACGAACAATCAACAATGGCCCGTACCAAGCAGACCGCTCGTAAATCTACCGGAGGAAAGGCTCCCCGCAAGCAGCTCGCCACCAAGGCAGCTCGCAAGTCCGCCCCAGCCACCGGCGGAGTCAAGAAGCCCCATCGTTACAGGCCCGGAACCGTCGCTCTCCGTGAGATCCGTCGCTACCAGAAGAGCACCGAGCTTCTCATCCGCAAGCTCCCCTTCCAGCGTCTGGTCCGTGAGATCGCTCAGGACTTCAAGACCGAGCTCCGCTTCCAGAGCTCTGCCGTCATGGCTCTCCAGGAGGCTAGCGAAGCTTACTTGGTCGGTCTCTTCGAGGACACCAACCTGTGCGCCATCCACGCCAAGCGTGTCACCATCATGCCCAAGGACATCCAGCTTGCCCGCCGTATCCGTGGCGAGCGCGCTTAAATTTATTGTCATCCTTTGACGATATACAACGGCTCTTTTCAGAGCCACCACATTTTCAAGAAAGACCTCATATTCTTACTCTTTTTTAATGTGTATTTGGGTTGTGTGAGAGAGAAAGGAGGGGGGGGGGTAATCTAAAATTAAGGAGCCTAAAAGTATATGGAGCTGGAGATGATTGTGATAGCCAGATAGGGGTTAAAAAGATACTCACAAGTGTACTGACTGATTGTATCATTTTAAAAATAATTGAGAAGTAATAAAATCTCAGTATCAGCCACTGCCAGTAATACAACTTACAAGCTACATATACTTTCAATAACAGGTCAAATTTATTTCAACTTCATATTCACTTTCTTCATAGTACATACCTAGTTTGGTAATGACCGGAAACTAATGTTCACAGAATAGCATAGAACTCGAAAAGAACAGTAAAAAATATAAATATTATGTGCCATTTGATGTTGTAAGAAAATGCATAATGACATTAAAATAAAATGATCAGAAAATAAGATTTGTCCAACACGTTGCTCAGTGTTTATGGATAATCGAAAAAGGTTGCCTTAAAAAGTCACTAAGCATTTCACCTGGGTTTTTTTTCCCTTTTTTTAATTTCCCTTGTCAACACGAGTCTTCTTTTGTATTCTTTTCAACATCTATCCCCGTCTGAAAAATTAATTTCCTAAACCAAAGTTCTTTGCAAGTACATGTACTTGATATAAGCTTTAATTTTGCCACGATTGCAGATTAATCCTGATTTGCAGACACACATGTGGTATTTTCGAACATCATGTAAATAAGTTAAAGAATGACGAATGAACACTTCAAATCAACAAAAATTGGATTCATAAAAAAAATGGATAATACAAAATGTACCACATAAATCATATGTCCATCAAATGCTATTACGATCATCATCACCATAATAGCCATCAGTATCATTATATCCTCACCAATCATCAACTTCTATATCATTATTCCTAGTCATTAGCTACCATAATCACTACCGTTATTGATGCCAACATCACCACCACCACCAACTGACATCATGACATCTGCACAATTATCTAGGGAGGTAGTGCAGCACTTCAGAAATCACTCTTGAAATTTTGATTTAGGGATGCACAATGAAGTTATCAAGCCGTTTTCAGTGAATTTTTTTTTGAAAGTTTTTTAGATTCTTTGACCATTTACGCCTGAAACCTAAATCTAATTCTTCCATACGTAAGTACAAACTAGGGCCTAGTTTGATTGGAATTTGAACATGGTTCTGATGTTCCCATGGTATAGCAATGTTTTTGGTGATTTCTAATAATCATTTTCAAAGGGTGCAGCAGTGCGACCTTTGACCAAGTGAACCCAAATATCAAATCAATCTATCTTAAGCTAAAACATACAGTCAACTGCCAACTGGAACAAATCATACAAAACCAGTGTTATTAGCCTCGTTTAGGTCGAAATTCTGTACTTGAGCTTATTTTGAAAAAAAGAAAATTCGCTCAACGATTCTGAGATTATCGTAATAACGATAATTAGACATACTGGCAAACACACTCACACATACACACACTCATGAACAGACAACTAAGACAGCAAAAATATTATCCTGCTTCCATCCCCACCAAAAGGACATCAAGGAATGAAAAGACTTGCAAGTGAGCAAGAGAATTGGAACAATCAAGGGACTTTCATTGATTCACACTACAAATCTCTCCATTGTTTAGCGCCAGCATTAAAGACAATAGATTCATATGACTTGCCTCTTCGATGGAGGCTGCATCCTGTATCCCTACGAACCAAAACAATAGGGTCTACGGAGACACCTAAAACATCACATTCTAAATAAGTTTACCCTGCAAGACTATATTGTTTAGCACAAGCAAATAATGGAGATAACAGATGTGTTAGCTTTTTAGCTGCAACAATGTTCATTCAATTAACCTTTCATCTATCTATCTTTCCATCTATGCTGTTTCGATACGAACCATAACAAAAAGGACTATGGAGATTCTTACATCACTCTTCTAAATAAGTTTACACTGCAAGACTAAATTGTTTAGCACAAGCGATGGAGACAACAGTTTCACATAACTACCCTTTCTGATGAAGGGTACTTGTTAGCTTTTTAGTTGGAACAATGTTTATTCAATTAACCTTTCATCTGTCCATCTATCTATCTATCTATCTATCTATCTATCTACATGTATCTATATATCTATATATCCTATATTAAAGGAGAATCATACAGCATGGTACTTCTCAATGAGTTAATACTGCAAGATTCTAAATTGTTTTCCACCAGCATTGGAGACAGCAGATTCATGGGACTACTTTTTCTTTGATGGAGGAGGATGTCAGCTTTTTAGCTGCAACGATTTTAATTCAATAAACCTTTTATCTATCTATCCATCTATCGTATAAGGAGACTCCAAAAACAACACACATCCCAATAAGTTTACACTGTAAGACTCTACACTGTTTAGCACTTACACTGGAGACAATATTCATATGACTCTTTGATGGAGGGTGCATGTAAGCTTTTAGCCACAACGATTTTAATTCAATTGACATTTCATCTATCTATCCCAGAAGGAGTATCCTACAACATCACATATCTCAATGTTACACTCTGTACGACTCTATGGGGGTGTTGTTCAAAAGTTGCAATTGATCGCAAGTTGCAGTTGATCGGAACATGCCAATCAAAATCATTGTTTCATGTGCGTCATGTTAAATGCGCATAACGCGTGCGAATGAAAATGCGTGTTACAATTTGAAAAGTTGCAGTTGATTTGCAGTTGCTTTTGAACAACACCCCCTATGGAGACTCCTACAACATCACACTTCTCAATATTACACTATATAAAACTCTATATTGTTTAGCACCATCAGAAGAAACAACAATATCTATGACTCACCTCCTTGATGGTGGGAGCATCCTGTTTCCAGACGAACCATACAGCATACACAACAATAGGGACTAAGGAGACTAGAGTCATCATCCATCCTAAAGCTTCAGCCCATGGTGGGTAAGTGTAATCATCACCATACTTCCTTGGGGTGTACATTACCAGGGAGAAGATGATTATAACCTGGAAAGAGCAAAGACAGAAAATGTGATTAATATACATTATTTTCCTTCGNAGCGCCAGCATTAAAGACAATAGATTCATATGACTTGCCTCTTCGATGGAGGCTGCATCCTGTATCCCTACGAACCAAAACAATAGGGTCTACGGAGACACCTAAAACATCACATTCTAAATAAGTTTACACTGCAAGACTAAATTGTTTAGCAAAAGCAATGGAGACAACTGTGGCATATAACTACCCTTTCTGATGGAGGGTACTTGTTAACTTTTTAGCTGCAACAATGTTTATTGAATTAACCTTTCATCTGTCTATCTATCTATCTATCTATCTATCTATCTATCTACATGTATCTATATATCTATCTATCCTATATTAAAGGAGAATCATACAGCATGGTACTTCTCAATGAGTTAATACTGCAAGATTCTAAATTGTTTTCCACCAGCATTGGAGACAGCAGATTCATGGGACTACTTTTTCTTTGATGGAGGAGGATGTCAGCTTTTTAGCTGCAACGATTTTAATTCAATAAACCTTTTATCTATCTATCCATCTATCGTATAAGGAGACTCCAAAAACAACACACATCCCAATAAGTTTACACTGTAAGACTCTACACTGTTTAGCACTTACACTTGAGACAATATTCATATGACTCTTTGATGGAGGGTGCATGTAAGCTTTTAGCCACAACGATTTTAATTCAATTGACATTTCATCTATCTATCCCATAAGGAGAATCCTACGACATCACATATCTCAATGTTACACTCTGTAAGACTCTATGGGGGTGTTGTTCAAAAGTTGCAATTCATCGCAAGTTGCAGTTGATCGAAACATGCCAATCAAAATCAGTGTTTCATGTGCGTCTTGTTAAATGCACAAAACGCGTGGGAATGAAAATGCACGTTACAATTTGTGAAAAGTTGCAGTTGATTTGCAGTTGCTTTTGAACAACACCCCCTATGGAGACTCCTACAACATCACACTTCTCAATATTACACTATATAAAACTCTATATTGTTTAGCACCATCAGAAGAAACAACAATATCTATGACTCACCTCCTTGATGGTGGGAGCATCCTGTTTCCAGACGAACCATACAGCATATACAACAATAGGGACTAAGGAGACTAGAGTCATCATCCATCCTAAAGCTTCAGCCCATGGTGGGTAAGTGTATTCATCACCATACTTCCTTGGGGTGTACATTACCAGGGAGAAGATGATTATAACCTGGAAAGAGCAAAGACAGAAAATGTGATTAATATACATTATTTTCCTTCGCCAAGAAATTCATCCACAATTTGCTGCATTCAACCCAGGTGGAAATGGGTACCTGGCAGGTATTTATTCCTTGGAATGTTTCAGCGCCAACTGGCTTACTCGGCAGTTATAGCCAGGGCAATAATACAGTCACTTGTATCAAGCGCAGTAGAATATATGCATATAGTGATTGCGCTATATAAATGGACCTATTATTATTATTATTATCATTGATGCATTGTTGTTGAAGGTAATCAATTGTTAGTACATTTATGTTATACATCGTTCAACACAGTAAACAAAAATTAACCAAGCATATTAAGCCGTTTGCAATTTTTGTCCATTATACCTGTAATTCTGCCCATGTGGAGACTCTTCAGACCATGACAATCTGTTTGACTATGAAGAAATTCAACTCATGAGAGGTAAGTTACATTAATTGGTCTTGTCAACTTTTTCAAAATAAAAATTGTATCCACTTGGGCAACTCTTTGACGTAGAGAACATTAACTGCGGTTTCAGTTTCACTAATTTTGCAATAAAGAATTCCCTCAATTTTTCACTCATTAGAATGTCCATAGACTTGTATACAATGATTTTTCAAGACATGAAAATATAAACCTGCTATTACATAAATAGGTCTGAAATTAAGTGAATTCTCTGAGCATTATTATGCTAATAAATATAAGATAAATGAACTCACCAGAAGGAAGATTGGTGAGACAAACTTCCAGCAAGCCTTCCAGTAGATGCCAAGACGGAATCCCAACATGGCTTCTAGGTTATCAAGGTACTTCTCAACACCTGTGGGAGGAAAATGGATCAGAGATTTAGACATACTGAAAAATGTTGAAAAAAAACACATTTAAAAAAAAAATCATGATTTTGTTAGTTCAATTCCTCCCTTTTTCTCCACAAATATGATCACTGATGACCGTTTCAATTGTCTACTCTATTCAATAATGAATGAATAACATCAAATATGAATTCAACTTCCCAAGGTAAAATGAAATTGTAAGTAACAGTTTCGTTAGGCCCCCCCCCCCCTCACAATACAAAATAGCAATTTATGCATGTATTATTTGTTCCATAGTCTGTTCTATAATATAGTCACACTGGAACAGACCAAAAACTTGTCCATCATTTAATACTACTGATGTTTCAAGTCATTTTGCAGGGCTCGAATTAGCCTCAGGCAAACCAATGGCAATTGCCATGGGCACCCCTTTTGCTGGCCGTGTTGGATTTCTTGTAGTGTCTCTTGCCTTTCTATTGTTTGTCTTTCATAAAAAATTACCTATCCTCTGAAACCCTATTTCGAGGCCTTGTCTTAATTTTAATACAAGGCATCAATCTTTCAGAAAAAACAAAAACAAAAACAATGAAAACAATCAAAAAACACATTACATTCTATATAATTTTACAACTTACCATAGAACCAAGTTATAACGATGGATTCAAACATTCCGATGAAGACAAGAGAGAGACCTCCAGAGAAATCGTTCATCAGATTCACAAGGTACATACCACCCTAGCAAGAAAATACAACAAATAAACATATAAAAATCTCATTATTTACAGGATTACTTCGCACAATCAACCGAAATAAAGGGAAAATGATAACTAATTTGCATAATACATCATGGCAAAAAAAATCAGTCAACTTTCTTAATAACATGTAAATTACATCATGTGAAATCTTACGATTTTACCGGGTCAGAAGAAAAAAAAATGAATTTAAGAGCTAGCACCAGAATTTTGTTTGTTACATCATGAGACATCTAATATTACACACCTCTTAATTGGGAGTTTGTTTCTGAATGATAATGATAAGTGAGGACTAAAGACAGGATCGTAGAAAGAAACACAGCAAAAGAGATTGGAAAAAAGAGAAAGAGTGATTAATGGGGTGTTGCTAGAAAGTGCTATCAGTCTCAATTTGAAATTAGCATTCTCAGATTGCACATGGACTGCGCTTATAGCAATACGGTATGTGTATGAAATGATACATTTACTTGGCGCACACCAATGAGCTGCAATTTGCAACTGATAAAACAACTTTCTAGCAACGTTCTCCAGAACACTGACAGGAAAATAAAGAGAATTGATAAAGGTTGCACAATCCCTTACTCACCTCACAAACTAGTGGCAAACCGAGGAGGAAGCAGATGATTGACATTGTGAGAGTTATACCCCATTTGTACTTCCTAAATTTAGAGCTGTATTTTTCGAGCTCATCGGCCAATCCTGTTTTCACAGTCTCAAACTGGCAGAACTGGATGGAAAAATTGGAGAGAAACAAAATTAGCTATTCAATCAGTATTTAGTATTTGCAAAATCTTGTTCACCTCAACTCCACGGGCCCGTAACATGAAAAACATACAATCCCTTTTTCTATAGACCTGCGATTGATATCAATCGTATGATGGATTGGAAATCTTCATGTTTAGGGGCCCTGGGAGGTGTTTCACCAAGATAAGAAAGACTTTACGCACGACTTTAAGTTCGACTGGTATCCCTTCTTGTGCGTAATAATTCATAATAGTACACGCATTCAGCGCAAGAACTGATACCAGTCGAACGTAGAGTCGTTCTTAAAGTCTTTCTTATTTTGGTGAAACACTTCCCTGGAGGCTAAACAATCGAAAGTGATGCAAGAAACAAAGATGACCTGGCTGACCTAACCCCAAGTGCCAAATTATGTGTCAAAGACTGGATTGGAATCATCTGATAATACATCGTAACTCAAGAAAATGAAATGATTTATTGTTAATAGTTAAATCAGGAGATTACTCCAAATGAACTGAAAAGAAAAGTAATTCTTCCCTTCAAAATAAAATTATGTGAATACATTGGTATGGTTTCAAGGCTATGAGAAAGTATTTTGATGGTCCCAGGCACCTCATTTAGACTGGGTTTCCCCTGTAAATACTAATCTGAATGATATTTTATGTTCAAATTGTGAAAATGATATTGAAATGGAAAATAAAATGAATTAAAAATAAACAAAATAAGAAACACTTATGTAGTATTTATGTGGTATTTATGTAGTATTGTTCATTAAAATGACAAGTTTATATATGCGAGATTGAAATGAATCTGCTTCTTACCTGGCTTCCAAGCCCCAGCATAAAAAGCATAGTAAAGAAAAGAACGGACCAAAGCGGTGAGATAGGCATCCTAGCGATAGCCTCAGGTTATGCTACAAACGCCAGACCAGGACCTGAACAGAGATACAGAAAGGGTTCAATCAACAAATGAAATTAACATACAAATTTAGAAGACATTC
Organism: Temnopleurus reevesii; assembly: GCA_036244855.1. Taxonomy (NCBI): domain Eukaryota; kingdom Metazoa; phylum Echinodermata; class Echinoidea; order Temnopleuroida; family Temnopleuridae; genus Temnopleurus; species Temnopleurus reevesii. Next base: position 33,037 of record BQKZ01005504.1, on the reverse strand, counting down.
AGAGTTGAAATAATACTTGCCTTAACCCAACATGAATAAACACTGATTTATAGTGCATTTCTGAGATGCTGTGAAAAAATTTCCCAGGCATACTCAGGTAGGAGTCGAACTCACAATCTTCTGATGACTAGACAGATGTCTTATCACTGTATCACCGAGAGAAGATGGCTATGGCAGGCTCGATTCATGTAATAGCAGTAGGGACTGCGTAAATATCAATTCTACTTCATCCGCATAATTGTCACTTCGCATTCGTATGAAAATAACAAAGATTGAAGATAGGCATATGGTGAAAGGATGGTTTAATTTCACAAGATGACATATGTATTCCAACAAGAGTTGGTGCGATTTGGTTTTTTAACTCAATTAATTTCTAATTTCTAACTGAAGTCAGTAATAAAGTATCATTTACTTGCAAACTGTTATGAAGTACTGCTTTGTTTTCCTGTAATAATTTATTGGTCAATGCAGTCAATTTTCCTTATTGTAGTAAGCCACTAAAGTTCATATAGAAATACAGTTTGCTTTTTCAAATCACTTAAAACTGAAGAGACTGAAAAGACATTTAAACAATGTTGATCCTTACCTGACGTTACAATTTCTTTGACTGAAACGCCCGCCTGCTTGGCCATAAAACCCAGTACTGAAAATATTACGAAACCAGCGAAAATGCTGGTTAAACAATTTATGACGGACACGATCAACGCATCCCTGTGGAAGAGAGAAGAAAAAGACATGATTGTGAATAAGAAGTAAGCACATGCATTGCAATATCAGAAGATGATGGTAATTATGATGACAATAACAATGATGATTATTAACAACAATACTATCTACATATCATTCAAAAGCATCTTTCTCGCACAATCGGTGTGGTACAAGAATTATTTTTATCAGTTCAAGCCTTTAAATCACTTATAAAAACTACAAGCTACAACTTTTACATGCCCGACAGCTAAATTTTATTGCCCTTGGCATGCGGGCAACTGGGTTTGTAGCGCCCTGACGATACGAATATGTACTTGGCAATGTTGGTCAAAGCAAAGGGAAATGAGGTATGATTTGAACTTACTGTTACAATTACATCACTGACTACAGGCTATGGAGTTTCATATCCAATAAAAGATATCAGATAAATTATAGCCCCAGATATGGAGGGAAAATAATTCAAAGATCTTTGCAAGTATTTTCTTTATTATTAGTTAACCAAAATTGGTAAACATGAACTATTTGTGTAAAACATCTGAAAATATAATATCATTCTTATAATCATCACTGATTAAAACCAATGAAAGAGAAACTAATAGGGAAGAAGGAATAGCAAGGAATGTATAAAGGGCAACAACAACAACAATGTAAAAAAAACCAACAAGAATGTAAATACACACACCACAAAATTTACTGCTGGCATATAGCATATTCAGATTTCAGATTGTTTTATTCAACCAATCATTTAAAAAACAGAAGTAACAAACATAGTATACAAAACAGATGATAAAAATGATAAATAGACATACACATCAACACAAATTTTTTTTAAAAATGAGAGGTTGGGACTCCTTAAAAGCATTGCTTGTGGTCGGAACCCCGCAACATAAAAACATTAAATACATTAAGTACATTCTCTTACCTATAAGTGTTATTTTTCCACTTGTTATAACTTGAGAGTGTGTGAAGTGAACCAAAGGCCACTCCCAATGAAAAGAAAATTTGTGTTGCTGCATCCTGCCAAACCTAAAAGATTAATCAGAAGAAAAGAACAAACATTATGTAGGGGGAGAGATTACATTCACTTCCAATATTTACACCATAGTAAGGAAATCGTTCTTCCAGATTCATATCATCTTTAAATCACTTGTATCTTGAAATATAAAAGACCGATGGACTTAAGATTTTAGTCATTGCCTTCCGAGCAAATAATAATTTCAATGTCATTCTTTACAGATATTATCTATGTTATCAATTTTGGGTACAAACAATTCCCATAATATGAAGAAATGGGACCCCTCATTTGTTACAAAATTTAATAGCATTTCACAGAATTAAACAAGAAAACAAGAAGATTCCCATATAGACTCTATCAAACTAAGATTATTAATTGTCAAAAAATTAATTCTGGAATCAGAAAAGTTCCTACCTGTGGCTTTGCCAGCTTTGTAAGATCTGGTTTCATGTAAAAGATGATTCCATCAACAGCGCCCTCAAGGGTCACTCCTCGAATAAATAAAATCGTAAGAACCAGGTACGGGAAGGTACTTGTCAAGTATACAACCTGCATTAAGAGATTGAGAGAACAACTTGGTTATTCTGATGAATAGTTTTGACGATGTGGGAAATGAAAATCAGATGTGTCTAGGGGAAAACATAATGTTACTCAATTTAAGTGACTATTGATTTGACAAAGTAATCAATAACATTAAGATAAAATATTTCACCTACATTTTTTTACCAAAAACTTTGAAGCAGACTAATTCAATGAAACCCTTGCTTTTTATTCATGGAAAATATTGTCTCTAAATGCTACAATGCTAGCTTTTCGAAAAAAAACTTTGCTTGGCAGTGGCAATAATATCTGAAATAAAGTTGGACAAAACAAATTTAATTCCCTTTCATTCGATTATGAAGTCAAATAGACAAGTGAGCAAAGTCAGTCATATTTCGGAATTAATTCATATGCTTTGCCTGAAACCTACAAGATGTAAATTTGCAATTTCTGTAAATTTAATTCTAATATTTCTGTACCTTTCCTGATGTTTTGATTCCTTTGATAAGGCAGAGGAACGTGATAACCCAAGCTGCCATCAAACAGAGAGCTAGCTTCCACTTCACAGCACCGATATCATGGACACCACTGCTGATACCCAGCACATGGTTGCTAGAAAGAAAACATAGAGAGAAATGAGATAACCAATCAGAGAGCTAGCTGACTTCACAGCACCGATATCATGGACACCACTGCTGATACCCCGCACATGGTTGCTAGAAAGAAAATATAGAAAGAAATGTGATAACCCAAGCGGCCATCAGACAGAGAGCTAGCTTCCACTTCACAGCACCGATATCATGGACACCACTGCTGATACCCAGCACATGGTTGCTAGAAAGGAAACATAGAGAGAGAAATGTGATCACTCAAGCAGCCATGAGAGACGCTTACACCCATTGTGAGCTCAACAGCTGATAATAAGCGTATGATTGCTAGAATGAAAACAAAGAAGAGCAATAAATTTCGAAGAGCAATAAATTAGCAAGGAGTAACAATTGGTTGCAGTTTCATCTCCCTTTCAATTAACTCAGTAAACTTGTTTGTAATCCTAGGATTCAAAATGAGATAAACTTAACTGGTGGTTGATAAATTCAAATGTTGAAAGCTAAGTAGATGGCAATCACCATCTCCTCTGTACAAAATCCCCAGCCCATCCTCCACTTTAACCCACCTATTCCTGGCTCTATTAAACCCTAGCCACTCCTCCCCCCCCCCCCAAAAAAAAAAATACCAGGGTCATCTATACACTTCGCTGAGTGGCTTTGGGTTAAGTATAGTAGTTCAGATATATTAAATGTTGAGTTGACCCAGTCATTCTCGCCTCTAACCTATGCCTTGCCCTACTTTATGTGGTCCAAGTTTTCCAATGCCCCCCCCCCCAAAAAAAAAAAAAAAAATATTGAGATAAACTTACTAGAAGTATTCTTCACTGGGTGGCTTCGGGTTGAGCAATTCGGAGATATTAAACGTTGAGTTGACACCACTGACTCTCTCCTCTGTACAGTTATCAGTGTTCCATCCATGACCGCAGTTCGCCCATGGGAGGATGGAGGTCAGAGAGGAGAAGAGATAGAAGATGGTGTAGGCCAGGATCACTTGGTAGTAGATGGAGACCAGGAAACAGATCACCAACATTCCATAACCGATACCTGCATGATGGAGGATGATGAAGGGGTCAAAGGTCATGGGTAATAATCGTGTAAGTTTACACAGTGCCTTTTATTTATTGAAGACAAATACATGATGCAGCATAATTACCCTGTGTTTATGGAGTTGGGCAGCAATAATGTGCTTCTGCATTTCAAAGAATGAATTCCTGTCATGTACTCACTTACATCCACTTACATCGCCTGGGTGGAGTGCAGGAAATGGATGAATTTCTTGCTGAATGAAATTAACGCCTTAGGTACGTTACACACCTGTCATTATCTGGTTGAAAGAAAAAATACTACACTAGGATGTATCCATACATAACATAACACATCAACAGATCCATCAAAAGAAGACCGACTCAAAGAGATTTCAAAGTCATGACTGATACACGCCCACCTAATTCCTGCACGGATGACACTCACAAGGGATGGGCTCTATTTAACAACCAGGGAGGTGTTTCACCAAGATAAGAAAGACTTTACGCACGACTTTACGTTCGACTGGTACCCCTTCTTGTGCGTAATAATTCATAATAGTGCGCGCAATCAGCGCATTAATTGATACCAGTCGAACGTAAAGTCGTGCGTAACTTTACGAACAACTTGGTGAAACACCTCCCAGGGCTGTTGTCTAGATAGGAATTCAGACAAGTGTCCCAAATTTTCAAGTAAACTGGCATCAGTCGTTCAATCAACCAACAAATATGAAATACGAATATTTGTATTAAGCCTCACATCTAATATCCGATATGATTGTGCAATGTAGAAATTCATATAAATATATTCATATTCTGGGGGGGGGGGCATATTTATTTTGAAGTTGTACAGCAAAAAAAAACATCTAAAAATATAGAAATGAGTCAAATTACCTTTGAACATTGGGCAGATCTTCCAGATTCCGAGACATCCGACACCAGTGAACTGACCAAAGCTCATCTCAAGAAGAAAGAGAGGTAGTCCAGCAATCACAAGCATTATCAGGTATGGGATCAAGAAGGCTCCTGAAATGTAAAATACAAAACAAATGTTCATGAGAGCTATATTACAAAACTCATTATAATTAGGTCGATGTCTACTACCTGGGCAGGGAAAACAGATTTTTTTTTGTAATTTGCACTTATTCATGGCATCTATTTGGGGGCATTAAAAAGATGCCAATAGAATTTATAATTCTATTCACGCTCACGAGACCATTAGTAGGTGAAGAGGAGAGGATAAGTTCACTTGATCTAGTTTTCTTTCCTCTATCACCTTTCTATCCCGATTTTCATCATCCAAAGATGCGAAGTCTAATACTTTGTCCATGAGACTTGCTTTTTGGCAATTTTCAAAAAATGTGCAAGCATATCTATCACTCTCATGCCTGTGAGGACCCATTTATCTCACACATTTGGGGCCACCGGCCCTTGGTACCTATCTTCATGAATATGCAAAATTTCTTCATCTTTTCCAATATACGTAAGCCTAGGGCACAATAGACTGGGGATCTGTGAACCAACTGCACCCTCTACTTATTATGTGTGTTTTGATGTTTGAGGTGTGTTATCACAAGAATACTGCTGAGGGCAGCTATATATCTACCAAGTCTAGACTGCCGCACCATCAATGGACAATTGTTCCAATCATTCAATCTCTTTATGTGACATGAATTGAGTCCATTCAACACACCATCTGTGCACTATCCCTCTCTTCTGAGCCTGGTTGCACTTGACTTTGCCTTCTAGTGTGATTTGATCATCAAATTGCTGACAAGTTACTCAGACACCTGCTGCCAACTGTGGCTATAAAATAGTATTCATAGTTTTTTTTCCCACCTTTTTTTTTAAATGTCATTACTATATTTTCATAAATATTTGTAGTTACACAATATTCAATCAACCTGTGTCATAACTTGTAGATTTGTAAGGGTCATCACCCTAGAAGTTTTTCCAACTTTATCGATGATCCAGTCACTTCATAGTTTTTATGTAATTTATTTAAAAGTAAATATATGTTAAATATTGTTCTGATTTGTAATTTTGTATGTTTCTTTTTATTGAAGTGATGAATAAATTTCAATTCAATTCAATTTAATGATCATGATTAGATAGGTTAGAGGAATATTTAAAGAGACTCTGACTGAAAGTATGAAGAAAGAATGATCTTGTTCTGTCATTCAAGTAAATATAAACAGTGCATTTTCATTACTTGAACTCTATCAAAAGGTTATACTTTCATATAATCCAAGGCATTATCTAAAGTTAGGGATAAGCATTATGCCTGCATTCTCCGAAAAGATTATAGTGGGATTAATATACCTTGCCCTTCCTGTTCTGATACTAATATTGATTTTCCAAAATTTTAATCCAAAATTTCTGCCCACGCTATGATAGGATTTCACACCTCCTTTACCTTATCAAACCAGATTAATGTTTGGTCTATTGTTACCCAAACAGTTGGATTTTGTCTTTATCATCTCCCCATGGTTCCCCTAGCTAGCATGACTGATTAACTTTGTTTCAACTCACGTCTCATCGCATTGTGAACAAAGCCATTATCAGACAATGAAGAACTAAGGCAGAGTAAGGAGATTAAAGGCAAGATTAAAGGCAAAGGTTAGCAAAAATTTATTGAGGATCAAAATAAAATTTAGCTTATCCATCCGGTTCAATGTTCATTATTCAAAGCCTTTGACCCAATTAAGAATTACCTTAATTTCATAATTCATTGGTCTGCTACATTTCAAGAAACGAGCAACTTCACGCTGGTGATTTATATGCGACCAGCCGGTCATTTAACTTTCTATTGCAATGCACCATGCATAAACCTCTGCGGCTAGCTTCGGCGAGTACGTGATTGTCCTTCCTTGAATTATTTTTTTATGTGTGATCTATTTTGATGGTTAACTTACATTTTTAATACTTTACCAAACCCCTACATCATATATTAGACTATGATATTTGGACAAAAAAATGATAATTGAACTCATAATTGCATATATGTATTTTATGGTATTGTTTATGTATTGCATTTTAATGAACTTGAATAAATGAATAAATTGTTGCCATGGGAACCTACCTCCTCCGTTCTGGTAACAGAGAAAAGGAAACCTCCAGACATTGCCTATACCAACAGCGTAGCTGACACAAGACAGCAGAAAGTCAATCTTGCTCCCCCACTTTCCTCTAGCCTCCGCCTCCTCATCATTGTACGGCTCAAAGTCCTGTTGGCCAGAGAGATCGTTCAGACTTGTGTACTTGCCATCAGGACCGTTCTTGAAGGTGGGTTTCTCAATGAGGGCATCGGGTGAGGCTCCGCCATCAAGGGGCTTCTGCAGGGGTGGACAAGAATGAAAAGTAATCAGTAGGGGGAATTAGTCTTAACTTTATTTCATGGTATGTAAAGAAAATTATATGCTAAAAATAGAGAGCAGATATAACCTTACAAAGACTGAAGAGGTTGTTCAGAAATGTAAAATTTATTAAAACTGTTTCTTTTTCCACCAGTCAAGTTGATCTTGCTTTATGAATTACTCTTCATACAACAAATTTCTCTTCTTTCTTCCCCCCCCCCCCCCGTTTTCCGTACTCCGGGGTGATCTAAACTCCTAATTTCTAAATTTGGCGCCAATATTTGCAAGCCAAAATTAATAACATAAACAGGTCTTTTATTTCCCCATTCTTGCGACGCATGCTAGGCAGAAGGGGAAAAAACCCACAGACACCGCAAAATGGAAAAAAAAAAATCTATTCATAATCAAGAGCATGGCCGGAATAGTGGAAATTTGTCTTGGCCGAATGCCAGCAGCGGGAAGCGAGCGCGCAACGAGACAACGGCGATTAGGTATTGATCCGATTATTTTTCTTATATATTTTCCGATTCGCCGATTCATGACGATATGCGCGCTTAAAACGCCAAGCAAGACAGTCGACTCTTGTAACCTGCTTCCGGTAAACCTTCCAGTAATCTTCAGGTTAACAAAATCTAGGCACAGTTCGTTCCGTCGAGAACTCGACCATGAAACATATTTGCGCTGGAAATGATTTGCACAAGCGAGAGACCGAACCAAACTCACATTTTAAATCAAGTCTATCCATATTTTAATTAAAAGTTTCCGGCAATCAGTATTCTCTCTTCATTTTGTTTTGCTCTGTTTTTTCTGGGGGTTTATAGGGGGTAGCACTTCAAATTGCAAAATGATGTAAAGACAAGTTTAGTTTTGTCTCACGACTCCATTCGACAACCGCAAAGTATTGAAAATGGCACCTTTCTACAAACACTTCTCTAGAAAAAAAAGTATAGATATGCAAATGAAAGACAAATCTGGTGAACCGTAGTAAGCACATATTTACACCGCGGATAACCTCTAATGGAATGATGTGATAGTTGTTTGATCAGCATTTCATTGCGTAGGCGACTCCTACACACATCAATCTGGTTCCGAATAGATATCGACCAGGTCCCACTTACCCCCTCTATGACCTACCGCAAGCCATTCCCATTTCTTTCGCTAAATACCACAGCGACTGCGGAAGGTCCGTTTTCAAGGGGGAGGGGCTAGGGATGAATCGAGGTTCACGGCGTGTATCAGTGAAGAAAAAAAAACACTTAAATATTTACGCTAGAAGAACAGAAAACAGAGGGATCGGCCTCCTACGTCACCATCATAAAGATGCGACCAGGGCTTGAACCCGCACCGCAGCAACAAACCCAGGTCAATTTGTGACCAAACAACTTAATTTCAGGCGCACACCACGGCGTCGCGACGCCCAGTGGATTAAAAAGGAAAATTAGCAATGTATATCAGGGGTATGTTTCTTCCTAATCATTAAAATTAGAAATGAACTTCGTCACAACGTTAGAAGAATATCATATATCGGTGTAGAATTAGGTTTATATCCGTTTCACCACTCCCCATAAATATATTCAGATATATTTCATTTTCACTGTTATTTGTTGTTGTTGTTTGGGTTTTTTTTTTAATGAGTGTCTACATAACTTCTAGTGGCCTTGGAGCAGCGGTATAAAAGCTCCTCTCCCTAGTTTACACACAATCCGACGTTTTAGGAAATATTTACAGGTTTAAATGTGGCAACTGATCGTTGATGAACCACACATCGCCGACACCCAGTTTGACTTTCCCTTTTATTAAATCCCTTTAGATAGACCCTCTCCACAGTGTTTGCATTTCAGACACCAGACATCCGACATTTGTTTAATAACTTATTTGATTGCTCTCAAGGCTGTACGTCATTGCGTACTTTACAAACGATGAAACAATATTTGAACATGGTTAAAATTTACTTTACCATGATTATATTCTAGATATCCAATCGACCTATGGTTCAATTACGTCACCAAATATGAACAGCTGTAGTTTACAGTGCTCACGCCTCGGTGGTTATAACAAAATCAATTTCCTTTCCATAAATATTTCCCTGAAATTTTAGTAGCTGGGGTAAAAGTGATTAGCAATTAACACCAATACTTGTAACAAAATAACCAATCTAATTTAATCAAACATCTTTATATGTCATTTCTATTCCCATGACAAATAATCATTATTTCCAATACAAAACGGATATTGCACAAAGTAAGTATTTGATCTATATAAATCTATATATTTAGAAAGATAGATACACCTGTCGCGTCTAGTTCCGTTTCAACAAAAGTAAACATCTATACACTAAATTTTCCAATATTAGTTAGAGCAAAGGTTGAAACGTAGCAATTTGAAAATAGATACTTGTGTTTCCGATAAGTTTATGACATATGACATATAAAGATGTTTGATTAAATTAGATTGGTTATTTTGTTACAAGTATTGGTGTTTTTTAAAGAAGACAATAAATAAAAAAAAAATAAATTGCATAACTTGTTACATTGTCATTATTGACAACTCTCTTATCCGTCAGCTTTTTATTACCTGTATTTTCGTCTGCAATGAGTACAATTTCTTCTTATATGTGATGTGACTAGGAATGGTTATACATATTATTGAAATCCGAAATCAAATTTGAAATATATTTGAAATTAATTTCGTATATTAATAATAGTAATAATACACCACATTTATATAGCGCTTAATTTAAAATGTTTCTAATATAAGCGTTCGGTGCATTATTACCCGGCTATAGCATGGCTACCGTTTGGCGCTAACTGCATTCAAGTTCAAGTAATTCCTTCCTACCGATACCCATTCACCTCACCTGATTTAAGTATGATACATGACACAATTGGATCGATTGAAGCGATGCTGCTTTACTAATCTCGTTACTAATAACTTTATTATTTGTGTCTTTACATTTACGTATGCAAAGGGAATCTTAAAAAAAACATCTATTTGGTAAGTCATGTACTTTGTTTTATATTCATCCAAATCAGCATGAAACAAATTAGGCATCTAATAAAATAGAAATCATGTGTTTCTTCCTCCATTTTTCATATAATAAATGACAGTCATTCAAAATGCTACTTTACGGTAGTAATGTAATTAAACTTCCAAAATAATATTAAAGGTCCACAAAAGTTGGCGGTACAATGAATGTTTTAATTTCTTTTTCAAACATGTCGATCTTTTTCATTTTGTTATCCTTCCCTCTCTCACCAAACAGGGCTAAGTAAATCCAAAGAATGTCTGAAAAGAGATTTCCGTTACACTTTTTAAACGGTTTGAGGCATTTTCCGTCATTTGTTGGTGTAAAATAGCATAAATTATCGACCCTCATGTATAAAGTTGCCCTGAAGCACAATAGAAAACAATCGCAAACTACAAATGGATTCAAAAATGCCCCCCCCCCCCCCCCTCCCAACAAATTTGCAACAAATCGTGCATGGTGATGACCTTGGCAATCGTGTTTCTCACTTCCTCACACTAATGCTCTCCTTTTCTGCTTCTTTATCCTTTCTTAAAAAATATTGACGATTTTCACTCCGTCCATTATCATCGTCGCCATTATCACTAAAATAGCACCAGCAAAAAGAATGTTATCATCAATCATCATTATGCACCACACTTATCATCAGCAACTACATTACCAATTACATCACAACATATCAATATATCACATCATCCCAATGAGCGCTCAGAGAGTATTTCATCGACCTGTACACACATATCATTACCATTTTCTCCGATGTACCATTCATTGTTTGTACGATAAATGTGTCCCTTTAAATGTCGCAACGATGTTCAAAGAACGACAACAGTAGATGCTAAAAAACAATAATAAGACTATCCACTTTCAAAATGTAGAAGATGAAGTTCGCTTCAAAACAAAACAGAAATCCTCCCGATGGATGTGGAGTGTGATCGCTATATTGTTCAATGGAGTTGTTCCTGTCAACTTCAAAACAATAATGCCGATAAAAGAAAATCACTACTGCATATTATTAAGTCGCCGGGTAACAATGCTGCTCTCATTCATTCTTTGTCGCATCTCTTTGTTTTTGCGTTTCGTAGTAATTCTTACAACCCGAGATGCATAACAAACGCACGTGTGCGGTGTAAAACGGCGCGCCGTGCGAGCGAGCGAAAGACGCAAATTGCGAAACGTAATATGTATGACGTCAGAGATTCTGATCGGGATGCCGAACATCTCTCTTCTCATTCTCTTTCTCCTCCTCTCTCCGTCACTCATTTGGTAACCTATCTATTATTTCTTCCATTTGAGCACAACCGTCTCTAGAGATATCATGAATACATCTAAATTTAGAATGAAGATTTAATCCGTTATCTCTATTTCGAATGACGAATGAGTAAAATTCAAGGAAACACACATATGCCATCAATTTCTTTTTTATTGTAATCTGTCGCCGTTAACACCTTTGCATCAGAATATGGGTTTGGTATTGTTTTTGGGATACGGAATGATGGATGGCTGATATTCTTGATATAATGAAAAGCTTTCATCTTTAAAATTTCCTAACTATATTGTATAATAATTTGATGAGATCGTAGATGGATTAACGAATTAATGAATTTTACGTTCTCTTAATTTGTTCTTGACATTCTGAAGTCCTGCCCGACATAGCAACAAATCAAGCAAACAAGATTCCCAGTATTGTAGTTAGATTGTCACCGGTTTACGAAATACCACATAAAGATTCTTGTTCGCAAAAAATTGTGAATTTATTTGAATCTATAATCCCGCCTTTTGACTTTGTTTTCTTTGTCTTTTCTTTTCTTAGTTCCCTTTTTCTTCTCTCTGGTCTTAAACATTTTTCTGTGCTTCATATGATTTGTCGATAAATTGGAAATGAATGTGTATCAAAAATGGCGTACACAAAATAAGCATGGTGGTTACCCATATCTTCTAACGCCTGGAGCATGATGCATCTATGATTTGATCAAGACATATCCTACTGTGATTAATAATGATGAATTCTGAGCAGAAAAATACGTACAACCTACCAAGTACCAAGAATGAATCCTAGTATTCAAGCAGTGCTATACACAACACCACATCAATATTGTGGAATGAGATATGGGATTTCATTTTCATAAACAGTACAATGCCCCTGGTTGCTATAATGAATGATTCATGAATGTAAAATAAGGAGTAGGGATCGCTTTAAAAAATGATAGGACGTCACTTTATACGTTCATAGGCCGATTGCACAAAATGGTCTTAGCTATCCTCTTCCTGCTAAGACGTCTTGACTTCTTGTGCCACCCTCGTAACATAGACATTATAGTTGATACGACTATGTTAAGAGGGTAGCACAAGAACTTAGAACGCCTTAGCATGAAGAGGATAGCTAAGACTATTTCGTGCAATTGGCCCCATTTCTACATCGTTAGAGTGATGTTTGAAAATAATCCCACCACCCACGATGTTACAATGACGTATCGCGTCTTACTCCAGCTTTGGATATAGGTAAAATGATTCCACGCGAGTAAAGAAGGGTACAAACCCTAGCCAACAATCCATGTTGGTTTTCTACTCTGTTTGCCAAGAGCATCCTTTCACCGGCATTCTGGTCTCCTTACGTCAGAGCGCGTGTTTGCCCTTTAGTGTTCTCCAGACTACCTACCCCCCCCCCCCCCCCACCCCAAACCATCTCATTTTCATCCTCTGTCTGTGATGCAGCCACTACGGTTTGTTTACATCGTGCTTAGATGGCGTCGCTTTCAAATCTCGGTACAATGTGTATACTATCAGAGCGACGCCATTCCACATTCGCGGTTATACATGTACATGCAAGCTGTGTGTTCATCGGCACTCGTAACAGTCACAATGTACCTGTAAATTGTACTATTATGATCCCTGCAATGATTATGGATTTATAATATACATATTGACATACACGCAGATGTTTGTCATAAAATCGGCGGGGAATTAATATGTTCCACGAAACCATAAATATTTCCAATAAAAACACCTTGTCTGGCTATATATTTCTGATCATGAAATCAGCATAGAGTTGCTTTGTGATTCCCGATGCTGGCTCCGTAAGACTCGACTGTGGCAGACCCATTAGACATACCCATTTCGACGGTTTCTCAAGTTCTTCACCATCTTCTTCTTACAATACACAGTATAAGGCATATAAAAACAAATAATACGAAGGGGAAAACTACATATGCATACGATTCATTTCAATCTCAAAAATATACATTTTTGCATATTAATTCGTAGTTTTGACTAATCCACAACATTTAAAGGGATTGCAATAGAGCCCATTGAACGTTATTTTATTCGGATAAAGGCAATGCCACATCGGATAAACGACATGAATTTTCTAATGACTAAAAGTATATGCACATAGTTGGACCTCCCCAATAACGATAAATATAACCCATTCATTTCTGCCTATGAGAATTGAAAATAATGTATTGCTGAATTTGGACCAAAAGGAAGCATTTTAATACAATTCACAAATTCCTAAAATGGGTTATAATTTGGCATGCAAGTTGAAAATCAGCGAAACAACGTTACTTCATCATCTCATTTCATGGCCAAGGAACAGCACGAAATGAAGACTCACGATGACATCATCATGCATTATTTCCTGACGGGGAACATTCGTCTCTGATCGAATAGTTCTCGTCAAATGACTCACACACATCACATAGCTGCCCAGGCAGACATTTACACAGTGTTTTATTGCGAGTAGAAATCTGCCAAATATTGCTCATATTTCATACAAAGATAAAAGTCTTCAAAGTTGCTTCCAAATAACCTGACATGTTATGAACCTACCATCACATTTTCCAAAACATGATCACCCTCATATCACTATAACACTAAGGAATCAACAACTTCATAATTTATACGAAATTCCTTATTATTGACATTGTCTGGGGCCTATTCTTATCTGATATTCAACACCTATGGTATCTCACGCAGAATGACGCATCTTCCCCGAAGCCCAAATGGCCATGAACAAATTTATGCACCTATTGAGCCCTAACATAATGAGGATAGGTTCGAATTACTTGTAAAAAATTGTTTTGGGCACGATTCACTTAAAGCGTCAGTTGACGATGGTCAGGACAGTAGAAGGACTGTGTTAGTTATAAATTATCTCAGGAAACGTCGCACGACTTCATCCGTTACCGATGATCGCCAACCGGTCCTAGGACCGCGTCGCGACGATTAACGAATGTCAAAGTACTACGTCCGATCGCATGACTTCGTCAGTTATCAACGAATACAAGATTGCGTCATCTATCAAAAGTCACATTCTGAGTCAGTTCTTTACACACAATCGCAGCAATACGACAGACGTCCCGTCGCAGAGACGCAAGATCGGCCCGAGTCAGGATGACTGTTCTCATCCTGAACAAAGCGTTTGGAAAATTAAATGTGTACAGAAATGATAGAAAATGGATCAGAAATATGGTTTGGGATAACAACGAGATCAAAAGGACCGGGTTTTTATTTTAATTACTTCAATGGGTTAAAAGTTAAAAAAAAAAAAAAAAAAAAAAAAAAAAGGGGGGGCGCAGCCCCTGGTACAATAGAATCACCCTTGAGATATGCATCATAGAGACGTAGCATGATAATACATTTTTTGCTTCAAATGACTTTCTTTTTTAATAAGGACAATTGAGTAATATGAAGGAAATTCATACCTTTCCAAATATTATCTATCTATTTATCTATTTATTTATTTATTTATTTATTTATTCATTGATCAATATTTTAGCAGAATGTCCTCACAAGATGTTGGTTTCACGAGGGGTTCTGGATAATCAAAAGTACATAAACATATACAATAACAAAATGCCAATCAAAGGACATTTTAACCTTTTTCCAAAGACTCCTACCACTCTGCGGAACACCTCCAGATGTCAAAGAAAATGCGACATAAGGAACATATTCAATGTCGGATGACAGAAATTTGTTTATTTTTGTCAGATGGGAACCACGATTGGCTTGTCCAATTCCAGAGCTTCCTTCCAGAATAGACCTACCACAGGTCTATGCTTCCAGTAACACATTTTAATAGACAGGCATTGTAGCCATGATGCAATTAAGTGTATAATATGGATATTTAGCTCGTTATTTACCCGTTTCTCTCTCGTCTTTTCACTTGAGGGGATGCTAAGATTGACTCAAGGAATCCATCATAATTAAATCGCGTTCTTAGTCTGCCTCGGTCTCCGAGGGATAATCTGCTTCCGATTCAACGATGTATTGGTATTAGACAGAGGAAGGGACGTTATGACGTCAATGCATGGCAATATTCATGCATTCATTCACATGCGTCCTTTAATAATTAACAAGGGGAAAAAAATCAAGAACGGATGCGATAAAAATAGAGCTTTTACATTGTTGAATAACGTGGACAGTCTAATAACCCCTTGGAGTGACCAAAAAGGATTTTGATGGATCAACGCGCTCAAAATTGGCATCATGTATTTCGAACGAATTCACTCTCTCAGATTCAATTTCGAGCCTTAATATCCATAATGGCATATCATCTTTCCCACCTTTATTCTAAGTACTTCAAACCCTGTCCAAACAGGATTTGTATTTATATGCCAATGAGTAACATAATTCTACCGATTACATTACTCCTCATCGATGCACTAAGCTCGACCGAAGTCAGACGAAACTCTATCTCAATGATCCTACTTGAAAGTTCCACTGAGGGTCAATAATCTTCTTTACATCGCAATTACATGACTTGAGAAGATTGCACAATTTCAAACTTTAATTTGACTGAAGAAGAAGAAAAAAAATATCGTCCATGAACCTGAAAATTTCATTAAATGCCTGGGAAAATATTGCGAGTAAATGGCTCCGGACTTGCCGTCATGACTGTTGTTGTTTCAGGTTTGAAACGCTCCTAGTGTGGTTCCTGAAAGCACTAGATCATGAGATTTTCAGATTCCTTTTTCTTTCATTCCCCTTCATTTTCCCAGGTTAGACGGAAGTGAATTGCTCAATCTGATGGAGTTGAACCATGGACTAGTTCCTCACTGAACTGGAGCCCACATGGCGACTGAGTCGCCGCTAGTCGCCGAGATATTTCCACGATGTCTCCAGGCATTTCTTGCAGAGTAGTCAGTCGCGAGGCGATTCTCTGACGGTCACTATTCCGTAAGATATCTATTGCAAAACACGTGAAATCACTATCGGGAGCATCCCACGAGTCCGACAGCCCACGAGTCCGACAGCTCACGAGTCCGACAGAAATGAATATAAGCCTACTACATCGACAATTTTCAAAATGAGGTTCGAGCTAGACATTTTAACTTTTACGCTCGCAAGATCGACACTGACAAATTATTTGCTTTGAGCCCGACAGCACGCAAACAGACCTACAAGACCAACTAACGTAAATATAGTGCTGTCGGACTAATAGACCAATTTTACCTAGAGTCGATCTCATTAGCAAAATTTATGTTCGGTCGTAATCATGTGCGTTTTCATAATTTTGTCGGATTAATGAGTTGTCTGACTCTAATCCGTTTTTATGTAATGTCTATTTCGTGCAACAATTATTTAAAATGTCGGTCTCGTAAGCTGTCGGACTCGTGGGCTGTCGGACTCGTGGGCTGTCGGACTCGTGGGCTATCTCGGACTCGTCGGTAGTACCCTCACTATCTACATGTATGGAGAAGAGTTCAAACGTGGGGCGTATCCACAAGACAGAAAAATGGTCACACATAGAAATGGAGAGGAGGGGACGCCATAAGTCTTATTTTGGTGGATTTTTAAAGCCCCCCCCCCCCCCCCCCCCCCCCCCAAAAAAAAACACCCCCCCCCCCCCTACACTGTACAGGCCCTTTATTCGCTGATTTTGTCTGGAGGGCCGAAAGGCACGCACTTGCGCGATTAAACATTTCATATTCAATGATAAATTTTTAATTCTTTAACATCAAATCTAATATCAATCGGCTAAATAAAACGCCTCTTTAACTCGGTCAATCAATAAACACACAAACACATCTGTAGAAAAAGCTGTCATTACACAGGACCATTTATCTCACGAGTAAGTTTGCGAAGGGGGTGTGTGAGGGGCTCGACCGTTTGTTGTGGTGTAAAAGCAACTGTTTGTGAACATACAAAGTCTGGAGTTAAATAAATACCCGACATTTTCTGATGCATGAAATAGTTTCATCTGTTTGATTTTTTTTTTCTTTCTCACCAAGTTACCTCTACATGTATGTGTATACGAAGCCAATCCTGTTGGGGAAGGCCAAAATAATGTGATCAAAATAATATAATGGCCATGAGACAGATATAGCGACGTCTAAAGCTATGTGCTTCTATTCAATTTGCTTCGCATATCAATACACATAACACAAAAGAATACAGAAAAGGAACCTAAGTTCTTAAATAATTTAACATCCAACACAATCGTGCTTGAGTAGTAGTATTTTGTTGAAGTAATAGAAGTAGTATGGTAGTCAAAGTAGTAATAGTCGTCGTCGCCGTCGTCGTCGTCGTCGTAGTAGTAGTAGTAGTAGTAGTAGAAGTATAGTAGTAATAGTAGTAGTATAGTAGTAGTAATAGTAGTCATCATCGTCGTAGTAGTAACCCCCAAAAAGAAAATACATAATACACGTTTTTAAGAAAGATGTAATTCTGTAATTCAACTATTTGGTTGCTTAATTGATCTTTATCTTTCACAGCACATTCTCCCGGAAATCAATCAAACATTTTCACTCATTTCACATTAAATTGCTGTTTACTCAGGCTACGATGTTCGTCTACAATCATTTGAATACTATTCTCTGATCGTTTTGGCCCTTTAGAAGTGAATTAAACACCGTCAATAAACTAGTCATTTAGGTAGTTAGGAAAGGAATGCTTCCTCGAGATTATATCAAATTGTCTTCGTAATGAGTTGGCATGAGAAATTGAATATTACCGCACAACTCAATATCATTAAACCTGGTGATTTGCACATCTAGAAGGAAATTAGAGAAATCGACCCAATAACTCTCTTTCCTGTATCTTCTTGTAAACTAGTTTTTTTCCACGTGAGACATTTTAAGGGAACTATATACTCCGACGTTGAAAACATACTTTGAAATAAATAATGTGGCCGTAAAAGTTACATCGGTAATATTCGAATATGACCATTTGAGAACAATTACCACGAAAAATGGGATTCTATCATACCTTGATGAATCATACCTTGATGAGGGCGTTTAAAGTTTGTTTAGAAACGACGACTTTCAAAATAAACATATGTATTCAAAGGCATTGAGAGCTTCAGTTTTCCTGTATGTGTAAACAATTAAACTTTTTTTCTATGTACGTATTTATTCAAAAGATCAACACAGTTAATAATATTATAATAATAAATATTCCGCAGAAAGAAAGAAGTGACGAAAAAAGGGAAAACGCCCTCGTCATCAACATATGAAGTACATATACATATACGACATGGACTTAACATAGCAAAATTATCTTCAATAACTTTCTCGTGTAATTTTAATTTGTATATCATTTATCCCTATAAGTAAAAAATAAACCACTGACATTGGAAATTTACGCAGACAGTTATATTACAAAAGTAAAAAGCAAGCGGAACAACGGCGACCTCTAAATCCATTATCTCATTATATAAACAAATTAAAAGGTAATTATAGGTCGCCATTACATCATCGATAGTTTCTTATCGATTGATGGTCAGGAGATAGGAAATGGCTCGTCGTATAGACATCTTTCTTGTGAGATAACCAGAAGGGAAGATCATTTTCAAACACGTGTGAAAACGTGTGAAAAAGGGAAATGATAAGTGTGGGAAGATATGTTATTGGGGGAGGGGGAGGGGGCGGGGTGTCAGAAAAGTCTTACATGTATTTCAGGGTGTTGTGATGGTCTGTGAATGATGTCTGTTGTAAACTTGTAATTCTTCAATATTTGTTTATTTAAAATTCATTTTGGTCTTTTGACTAGACTATTGTCTTGTGATTTTTACTTCAAAATTTTATTTTATTTGATTCGTGATATATGCGGGTTTTAAAAGGAAATCTAAAGCTTTGAAAAATGAAAAAGAAAAACTTTTATATTTCAGCTGATAAAATTTTGTGTCGATTTACGACAAATGAGCTTTGACATGTACAGCAAGAGAAAGAGAGAATGAAAATCTCTATCCATTCATATCAAATTGACGTCGTTACTAAACGATGCTTGTTTTCTATCCCATGAGAACTTCTGGTACAATTTTTGCATACAATTTTGTAAAAGTTTATATTTATAAAAAAACACTGCCATGCTGTATTTTGGCGCACCATGCGTCTGTTCACACGGGTCAAGGGTAAAATGCATTATGATCCATTGTTCCCACGTTCGATTCATTCCCTTTTAATACGAAGGCATGGCGGTGGGTGTGTCCATAGACCGAGTGCTAGGTCTATGGTGTGTCCAACACCAAAGAACGGAAATAATCCATCCAATATGTACATGTAAAAGTGGGACAGACAAATCTTTATGGTTTTGTGAATATGAATCGTAAAAATAGATTCCAACATTCCAAACTATTTGTAAATCGCCTCTCTCAATAAAGCTTTCGGACAGTAAATTAGGGCGTTGCACAGAATCAATAAGGAGCCTACATCGCTTTTCAACTAGAGTATGCTTTTCAACTAGAGTATGCTTTTAAAACTTTAGTGATCGTGAGGGTAAGGAAATTACAACAAGTGTTTAAAGGAGGACTCCGGACCAAGAATTTCTTGCTCTGATTCAAAGCGCAAAAATCAGACAAACAGATGAAAAAAAGTTTGAGCGAAAACGGACAACAAATAAAAAAGTTATGAATATTTGAAAAATATCTTAAGATTTTCAAAATAGTTATATTTTTGGCCAATTTGTAACTACAGGTCACGTGACATGACGTGTTGATGACGTAGGTTCGTCACTTCTCTAGAGTGAGTGTATTATCTCTTTGTTTTTTAATGTTCTGTTTAAATGCCATTGGGCGCAAAAATAGTTCCTTTTCTCAAGGAATTCATCTCGTTGAATATATATTCTTGATTATACCTTCTGAAATATTGTTTACGAACAAAAGATAACAAAATTATATAAATGAATATGATTTTAATAAACAATATGTTTAATAAGAAATATGTATTTTGTGTTATAATTACGCTTGCACGGAAGCAAACTAATGTTTACTACTGTAAATTATGGTAAAGGAATGCTCTTTGGATTTACAATAACCAAAATGATACAAAAAAAAAAAATATGATTTGAAAAACAATAACATACATGATAAATTGTACAAAAACAATATAATATAAAAGAAAATGATTATTGACAAATTATTTTTCATATTTATGCAATCAATTTATAGCAACATTGAAATCGATGGAACAAAATACGTCATTAAATTAGTGTTGAAAATATTCAAATTCTCTTAATTAGAGCAATTCTTTATATGAATAAATCTTCTCCTTATTTATTGTTTATTAAAATCATATTTATTCCATAATTTATCATTTCATCTTTCATATAAAACTTATTTTGAATATATATATTTCTTGAACATAATTGCTTGATATGTGTTGAACATTATCCATCAACAAAATTTTCTCTAAAGATTAAAAAGACGGATTAAAAAGCAATGATATATAATAAGCCCATTGTAGAGAAGTGACGAACCTACGTCATCACTATTTGATGTCACGTGATGCAAAGTTGCCAATTTGCTAAAATTATAACTATTTAAATTATTTTTAAAAACCCTTCAAAAATTCATAACTTTCTTATTTATTGTCCGATTTTGCTCAAACTTTTTTTGATATGTTCGTCTAATTTTTGCGCTTTTAATCAATGCAAGTTATTTTTGGCCTGGAGTAACCGTTTAATTATTCTTCCTTATATGTCTTGTATTATTTTGTTTGTTATGTTTTTGAATGATAATAATCCTTTGCCTTGGATTGAAAAATCAATAAACTAAATTGAATTGAATTGAATTGTATTAATGTACCTCCAAGAAACATTATTAACCTTTCGCCCCTCCCCACCCCAAAAAATAAAAAAAATAAAATGAAAATAATAATATTAAACAGTGGTATATGAGGGGGGCAGGGGGCGTGAGTAATATCTGCTTTGCACAAATAACCCATTGAGGTGTTTTTTTCCTTGCAAAGTAAAAGTGTGGATCTGATCTGGTGGTAATATAACCTTTGAAATTGAGCGCCTAAGTGGCAGGCGACGAAATAAATAATATATAGGTGGTATGAAGAGTTACGATTCATATGCATATTTATTCATCTATTTATATTCAGCTTTTCTTTGAACAGGGTATGCCTTTCAAGAATACAATTTGATCTACCAAGGAGCCCTGTAAATAATTGAAATCCAAAATACATGCAAACATACAAAATATATACAATTCATATAAATTATAGACTTAATATTATTACTATTAATATTATTCTATCTAAAATTATTTTGTCGTCATTTCATAATTTCTAAATAGAATTGTAAGATCATTAATCCAATGTTCTTGTATTCATTCCATCCATTCACCTTTCAAAGAGAGATCGGTCATAACATCTCCCTAATTCAAAGCATGTCAGCTTTTGAGAATGACTATTTGATATAACTTGGAAATGGTGCACAGTTGAGTGAAAATTGAAATGTATACATATAACGAGGTGTGTGATGTCCCTAACACACATGGATGTATATTAAAGCGGTGTTCAAAAGAAATAATAAAAGAAGAATCAATAGTTACAGACTATTTCAATATACTCATTCATAACAAAGAAAAGCCCGCGCTACAAGAAAACACGTGATTGTGCTGAGCGCTCTATTCTTTGAGTGCCTCTGCAAATATACAATAACCCTAATGATAATACAGGGCGTTTTACTATAATCGTTCTCTTTTCTTTCGAAATAGTGTAGGGTTGTAAAGAATGTGAGAAGTTATTCACAGTGTAAAGGTAACTGAACTTTCTTGTGACATGATTTATGTTTATTTATAACTTGTCAGACGACATTCTTACGATTTTTCTAATGAAAACTTTCCTTGGTACGACTTCAGATGGTTGATAAATTTGATATTTCCAGACACAATAAATCATAGTCCACACTTTTAAAAAAAGCAAGGGTGATTGCAATCTGCTGGTAAAGTCCGTTCGAGCTTGCGGCGAGAAAATTCCAAGATTTGTTTCATATTTGGAAACTTTGAAACCGTATTTGACATGGAGCCTATAGGTCTTCGAGTAAGGATATTTTGGAACAGATCATGGGAAAATAATTTTCATCTCCTTTTTTCACATCTTCTGTAATTATAATTGTCCATAATCTTAAAAACCATCATTCCCCATTTGCACGTCACACATATCATGATAGCTACTATGATCCGACCCCCACTCCACCCCCCCCCCCCCCCCCCCCCCCCC
>BQKZ01005503.1:26835-44668 GCA_036244855.1 Temnopleurus reevesii | reverse complement strand
ATCATCTTACCAAGTCGACTTAGCAAAAAAATGATGTCGTCATGGCAACATATATTATCTTGACAAGTCGACTTAACAAAACTACATGTCGTCATGGTGAGATATATTATCTTGCCAAGTCGACGTCCCGAAAATTATAAGTCGTCATGGTGAGATAAGGTATCTGGTAAGATAATATATGTCGCCATGACGACATAATTATTTCGTTAAGTCAACTTGGTAAGCTGATTTATGTCGCCATGTCGACTTATAATTTTTGGGAAGTCGACTTGGCAAGATAATATGTCGCCATGACGACAAGTATTTTTGTTGAGTCGACTTGTCAAGATAATATATTTTGCCATGACGACATAATTTTTTTGCTAAGTCGACTTGGTAAGATGATCTATGTCGCCATGTCGACATATAATTTTTGGGAAGTCGACATGGCAAGATAATATATCTCGCCATGACGACATGTAAACGTTATTAAGTCGACATGGTTAGATAAATATATTTACAAGTCGACAAAATATGGATATTAAGTCGACTTCACAAGATAAATTATCTCGCCAAGTCTCCAAGTCGATGGCACTTAGAAGCTTCCGTACATATTTCATATAATTGCAGTTAATTTAGAGTGAGTTACAAGCAGTGTGTTGCATTAATTCAAACAGATTAAGTACGAAATGTATTCATAATATTAAAAGGGTCTACCCCAAAATAATAATTTTTAACAGGAGCAGAAAAAATAGGCAAGCAGAACAAAAAAGTTTGAAGAATCGTACAAGTCATTTAAAAGTTGAAACAATGAGCAACAGAGTTAAAAAAAAAATGAGCAGATCAGTGAGGATTTTAAGACATGTTGCCAGTTTGATGACATCATGGGTGCACAGCAACCAGGTCTTTCTTTATATTTATGGTGCAAAATTCATCATTTTTACAGAAAGATACCAAGTTTGTATGAATGTAAACATGCAAAAAGGATCCACATATCTATCGTAAAGGTATTATATATAGTTAAAGTTTTGAGGAAATCATATTTTTATATGAATGTGATGTGAATGTGATGAATAGTCAGTTGTGCACCTGTGACGTCATCAGTTGCGGATTTGTCTAAATATTAAAACATTCACAACTTTCTTATTACTTGTCCGATATTGCTCAAACTTTTTTTTGTTCTGCTAATCTGAGTTTTCCGCGCCTGTTAAATGAATATTATCTTTGGATAGACTCTTCTTTTAACACGTGTCCTATTCGAAGGAGGGGCGAGGGTGGGGATTTAAATTGAGGTACTATCCGTTAATTAAATTTCCTATTTCAAATTGAAAAATAGAAAAATAGAATATTGACTCTCATCTCGATCAATATTTTGTTTTTAAAACAGAAAAATGAAGGCTCATTTCGATTTCTATCATCAATAAAGTATTGAAATATTGAAAATTAGAAAAACGAATTCATTTGTTCAATTTCCTATTTTTAATGTGAAATTAGAATAATGACAAACGAGTTTCATTTGTCAATTTTGCGTTTGCAAACATTACAATCTTAGAAATATTTCAGACCGTAAACTTAATGAATTCCGATCCCGCCGCATGAACGGCTTGCGGTAGAGTACTAAGCTGTATTATACTGACTTTGCAAGACAGTGTAAGAGCATGATGAATAGATAACTCTGCACTCCAGTAGGACTCCAATTCCCGTTCTTAACTCTTTCATTGCTTCGTTCGCCGATTGGCAGCTACGTTGCCTTGCTTTGTTCGCCGACCGGCACAGATATAGAATGCACGCATAAACAATACAATTACTGTCTGTACAGCCCGCTGCTTACTTATATGCGAGCGTACATTCGCAATCGTTGATTCGGACATTTTCAGCACTACCTTGTCATAGCAAAATTTCGAGAAAATTGTGATTATTTCTTACTATTTAAAATTGAAAATGACGGGGAAGAGGAGGCGCCGACCCATTATCTATACTGTAGATGAAGCCTTGAAACTTATACTTTCCCCGAACTTCCCCGAACTTTAGCTATACTCGCTAAAAGATGTGCCATTTCAATAGAGACAAGTTGAAACGGGTGTGAAACAAGTCACTCCTTGTAATATCATTCACCTGAATGCTGCCAACTACATTTTAATGAATTGGTTGGTGCAGTTTTGCTGTTGTTGTTTTGATAAATAGAAGAAAATTAGCGATAGAGAGAGATCCTGGAAAGAATTTGAAGTAGAAAAATCTCGTAACCAATGTTTGAAAAAAAAAAATAAGAGATTGCTTGAGAGATAAATGAACTCATAAAATTCAGTAATCAAAAGATGAACAGCAAAGAGAAAATATAGGAAGATTGTGATATGAACTAAAATGAGCATAGAGTGTGATTAAACTTATTTATCAGGATGTAATATAGGATTTTCCGGCCAAGCTCACAGGATTTTCATTTGAATTAATACTTTTTGCATTTAAATTAGCGTAGATCGTTTTTGCCGTGCAAATTGTCATTCAATTTTTTTTATTTTTTCATCACATTTGCGACGTTTGTCGAACATTTGTGAGGTTTTATCATTCGATTAAGAAACGAGTCAGTTAGCATTCAAAATAGTCAGTGATCATCGGAGCGTCATTTCTAGCTTTTGAATTTAGCGGCTGGAATTCTTTTTTTGAAAGATATCATTCAAGTTAAAGCGATAGACAAGTTTTGGGAGGAGGGCGCTTCAGATGTTTAACTAGTTTGCGAGCTACAGTAAAATTATTACCATAATGCAGTTTTTCAATAGTAAATTAGAGCATGTTCATAGTTTGTTTGAATGAAATCGACCTAGAAATGGCTTAATTATCGCAAATTAAAAAAACCTGCTGCGGTCGTACTTCTTCACAGAACATGCTTCAAGTAAAAAATGAATGCGGACTCACACACCGCAGACAATACCACCGATCGCACCGCCCATTTCAGGCCGACGCGTCCCCGTGTTAAAGCATTTAGCACACCATAGGAACAATGGCTGATTGACCTGTTCGACGTAAAATACACAGAATACGAGCAAAAATGTACTCCTAATATCCTACATAGATATATTTAGGCATGTAAAGCAACTTGTGAATACATCAGCTCGTCTAACATCACTTTCTGCATCCCGGTCATTACGAATCTATACCTTTAAGAATGCAGGGGAGTAATACAGGGGAATGCATGGTAAGTGTTTTACAATCTAGGGAAATGTTCAAAAAATTAGCTTCTTTGTACAGTTTTGGACCGACAGCAGATTGGTGGCTAAAGACTCAATTTTACAGACTCATGTTCCAATTAAGCCCCACTCATTTTATGTAACTCTTTCCTTCCCCGTCACCCACGATGAATATAAATCAGATGAATCACAATATAGACAGATATATACATAATTTTCATTACTTTCATTTTATGTGCTTAGACTAATTGATAAGTAAGCTTAATCTCATTCTTAAGTTGATCATCATTGGAAGTCCTTGCATTGATCAACCATTGTATGGTATGCA
The DNA here is from genome assembly GCA_036244855.1 of Temnopleurus reevesii. Taxonomy (NCBI): domain Eukaryota; kingdom Metazoa; phylum Echinodermata; class Echinoidea; order Temnopleuroida; family Temnopleuridae; genus Temnopleurus; species Temnopleurus reevesii. The sequence continues at coordinate 41,179 of BQKZ01005503.1, read as the reverse complement.
TCATATGAAAAATAAAGAGAGAAGAAAATTGATCAAAGATTGTATACAAAGTAAATAAAAAGAATTTTGTAGATAAGAGAGAATAAACAAATAAAGAGAAAATATCATGAGCACTGAAAACGCACTAGAGCAAATTAAAATGCAAAATGAGCTAATTTGATATACTAGAAATGAATTTGAACGATAATGTCGTGCTACCGAGAGACGGAGAACGGATTTGTGCTTAATAGAACGACCGCTTCACGAAAAAGGCAAATTATCATCAATTAGAATGAAACTACAACGCATTCAAATGCAAACATCATGGATTAATAAGCAAGAAAAAGGAATTTAAACCAGGGATATCTCCGAGTTCACGGAATATGACGAATTTGAAGTAAAAGAAAATTTCCGATTTTGGCCGGGAAATCCTATAATATCCCCTTCATGGGCGGATCTAGCCTTCACAAATACATAAGATTTAGGGGGCGGTATTGTGTGAGCACAAAAGAGACAGGTTGAATGGGGTGTGAAACAAGTCACTCTTTGTTACTTTTCATTTACAAAACAGCTCAATTCATAAACATAACCTGATGAATCTGGTATCATTCTAAAGCTTATACTCTGTTGAACAGGGATATGTAGGGTATGACACACAATAATGCGTTATTTTAGCACTCATTTGACTGAATCATGGACACAAAGAGACGACAAAGTTAACATTAGACTCCTTGTAAGCGTAGTGTCATTGATTTCAACATATTTGGAGGGTTTTACTGAACAAAATGTAATGAAAATCAGATGAGTGGATAGCAAAAATATTCCTCTACAACTTTTGTACACAACATTTTTTTTCAAATATCCAACCACTAAAAAGATATTGACAACTAAACGCCACTACCCAAATCTGCTGCAGAAAAAGCAGCACACTGAGCAATCATTGTGGCACAGAGGGGGTTTTGCATGAGCACACAAAGAGTTAAATAAGCCTGATTTGTCAACAATAAAACATTAAAAAAAAACCGTCGAGCCCATTCACTCGCTCGCACTCGTGGTATTGAATCTATCTCACAGCTGCAGCTCACTCAGCACTTGTAGACGCAATCGGGTTGGCGGCGGCTTTGCCCGCAGACTTTCGGCGTAAGATGCACTCGATTTGCGCTGGATATTGGAAGGGCACGGAGAGCCGATCGGGCGGCGAGATCGGAGTTCATTAATACGGTCTGAAATAATTCTAAGATTGTAATGTTTAAGCCGTAGAGGACGATCTTCAATTTTTCAATTTCGTCGGAAATTGAAATATTGATCGACTCGGACTGCCGTCGTTGAATTTTCTATTTTGCAAAAGCAAAATTGACAAATGAAACTCGTTGTTCATTATTCTAATTTCACATGAAAAATAGAAAATTGAACAAATTAATTCGTTTTTCTATTTTTCATTATTTCAGTATTACATTGATGACGGAAATCGAAATGATCATTCATTTTTCTGTTTTAAAAACAGAATATTGATCGAGATGAGAGTCAATTTTCAATTTTTCTATTTTTCAATTTGAAATAGGAAATTGAATTAACTGATAGTACCTCAATTGATTTAACTTTTGCCCATGGAATATAGGAAGAGACAAAGTTAATGGAATCATTTGATGAGGGGGCAAATCCAGGACAGGCCCCTAAAACAAACGCATAAGACACACACAAACATACACACATACATACACACACAAATACACACCATGCACAATGGAACCCCCCCCCAAAAAAAAAATGGGTAAGGTGGGAGTGTAAAAATGCTCCCTCAATGGAACATTTTTCTGTTTGATTCAAACGACTTCGCCTTGCTATGGGAACGTGATGTATAGAATCTATGGACACCCCTCCACCGGATACGATTAAGCAAAACACAGTATAATAATTTGGTATTACGTAACAGGCGTATAAAGAATTTTCAGATCGTTTGATCAGCATTTTGGTATTTCTAAGCGAGGTTCGGGAGTACGGCCTTACCATTTTTTCCTCTTGTTTTTCTGACAAACTATGTTGTTTACATGTAAGCTGAAACATGTACAGTTGAGTTTCCTTTTTTTTTTTTTTTTTACACAAACTATGTTTTTGCACACGTAAGCTCAAACATGAGTTCCTTTGTACAAAGTGAGTAAAAAAGAACGTTGGGACTAACCCTTGATTATCCGATAAAATGTTATTTGTAGGGTAGATTCAACATATCTGCAAACTATATTTTATGCCGTTCGTTGGGGAGAGACGAATTATTTATCACTATGTATAGATATGGAAAAATGGCGAGGGTGCGCCCCCCCCCCCCCCCCTGAAAGAGAAGTAAGTTAAAATCAAAATTATATGTAGAGAGATTCTTCCCAAATTTCCACAAATTACAGGCGCAAAATTTGATCTGATGATATTTCTGAGAGTGGATAAATATGTAGAAGATCGGGCCCAAATCGCCCGTACCCAAAGTGCTTGTAAGAGTAGGAGGGTTGAGTCGAAGCTCTGACTAACCCTTTCCAGTTACATTTAAAAAGGGCACACAATGAATGATTTAAAATGCCGATAATGTAATAATTAATGACATTAACAGTAATTATTATAGCTGTTTTTTAGATTACATAATTGTGGATTACAAACAATTGCTAAATTGGTTTCCTGAAGATGAAATTGATTGCCCGAAGTGACGAGCACAGGCTGTTATAGCCACCCGTCTGAATATGAATTCATGGAGTTGAAAATTCATATGCTCACAATTTGAATATTATAGGTTATTCCGTAATTTTGCTTGAATATTGACGATCAGTACTTCCTATAAATGAAATTAAATGCAATTTATTTAAAACCAAACGAATCTTATTGAAATGAACGTGCCTCTTAATGAAATTGGATTTGACAATTTACAACTTATCATGCACTAAAGGGGAACTTTTATGACACTGTATATTATTTTTTTCTGATCAATCTTTTTAATATGCATCCATATTCACCACCTTTTTCATCTCTTTCTATTTCATAGAGGTGAAAAATCAAGAAATGTTATGGTTGTTTGGAACGCCCCTCAAAAACGGACCGCGCGGATCCGGTGGGTTGGGACTTCGATCTGTCAATCGTCATGGCGTCATATACAGACATTGCTGGGGCAAGAACCGGTGTTTGCGTATGTCACTCTATGCATTTATGATATTGTTTGGCGCCAATTATACCCGCGATTTGAACATTTTTGTTTATATGCAGAACGTGGTAGATTCTTCAGAAGTTGAGGAAAACAGTTATTCGTGTTCTGACTAGGATTTTGAGGAGGATATTGAATAAGAAGGAGAAATATTAGGGGCACAATCCTACATGTTTAAGTCCGTGGTTTTGATGCAAGACTAGATATTACGTCACAGACCCCGCCTGTCAATAGATGTGCCGTAGAGGGGGTATTTCTGGGAGGCGGGGCATAGCTCTCTGACCCAGATGAAAATGTAGATGGAAATTTTTTTTTAAATGCTAAGAGGCGTATTTTGTTCAGGAAAATGGAATTATTATGTAAAGATATATGTAATATTCGATATATAATGATACAGAGTGTCATAAAAGTTCCCCTATAAGATAAAATCACGATGTTGGTTAACGAATTTAAATTCTCATAAACATTTGTAGATGCATGTAGATAAATATGGTTAAAGAATTTCAAATGTTGATGACCGATAGCGTCGGGAAGACGATACCACTCGAAATTGGCTGCACATAAATATGTGTAAGTGAACAGAATGTGAAATTGGCCGGGAAAACCTATAGTATCATGAGCATATTACACAAAGGATTGTGTGAAAATTGAACGAGATTCGGTAAAGCTTCAATCTAAAATGTGCAAAAGATCTATGGGGTCTTTACCCCCCCATTCTGAACCAATGTTTTCTTTCTCGAAAAAGGACACCTTCATATGCACATAATTAGATGAAAATTTCCCAATTCAGTGTATGGGTATACCTTTTTATTATTCGTTTGTCAAATCTAAAAAAAATAACCTTGCATAACAAACAAAATGTCATCATTACCGAGAGATATAAGGCGCTAAATAATATTTAATGGTAAAGATCAAATTTTCAAGGAGAATCAGTTCATAAAAAGAGATCCTATTGTGTCGAAATGAGTGTAAGATATATATGTTATGTTAAACACCCGGTAAAATTCACATTTCTTAATCGTTATCGAAACTGTATTTTGGCTTTAATGCTTAAATAAAGGTTGTTTACTTTGTCCCAAGCCTTTGTCCCTTCTGCCCATAGTGTCTGTATCTTTCTTGCAGAGGGAATATACCGAGTCGACTACGTTGATTGTTACTCTTGTTAAACATTTTCACAAAGAATAAGAAGGGTGGAAAATTATTTCCTGTGAATCTAGCTAATGTTAAAAAAAAAGAGTCTACCTCAAAAGATTTTTTTTTCACAGAAGCAGAAAAAAATTGGTGAGCAAAACAAAAAAGTTTGAAGAAAATTGGACAAGTATTAAAAAAGCTTTGAATTTTTAAAGATTGAAAAAAATGGGAAATTGACAGAGATGTTGCCAAATTGATGACATCATAGGTGCACAACTAACCAAAGTTTACATTATGTATTATTATATTTATTTATTAACTAATTCATTTCATAAAGTATTTTCAATTCCGCCTCCCAACATTGACGCATAACCTGTAAAGGAACATTGAATATATGCAATACAATATACCTGTATGCTAAGAGAGCACCGAGCTTCGACGGCAAGACAGGGCTAATCTTATGCCCTGCTCCTCAGAGGGAAACAATGAGATGTAAACAAATTCCTTGGACATTGTGTCCCTAAATCCCAGTCTCTGTTACATAAGGAACCTTTAAGTATGCAGTATTCAGAAACAAAACTCTTACATCAATTATCCCCGCTACGAGCGGACACGAGGTACAATATGAAGGGTAATCCTACACATTTTGTGGATCCCATTACGTCATATAAACAATTCCTCAGTCATGCGACTGATTCCTCAGCCGTGCGGCTGATTCCGCAGCCATGCGACTTGTTCCGTAGCCACGCGGCTGGTTTCGTAGCCATGCGGCTGGTTTCATAGCCATGCGGCTGGTTCTGTAGCCGTGCGGCTGGTTCAGTAGCCATGCGGCTGGATCTGTAGCCATGCGGCTAGTGCCATTGCCAATGGGTTGATTAATTTGCGCTGAGGCCAGTTCTGTATCCGTTGACTAATTATAGACCTGTGGCCAGATTCCTGTGTTTTCTTCATGCATACATACATAATTTTCTTTCCAAATACTGCAAAAGATAATCCATACAACCGTAAACATAAAACTATATGTTTCTGTATTTTCCTGTCCCTCATCGATGTTCCATGTTCTATTCATGCTTCTCGCTTGTACGGAAACCTCTTCGGGATTGCCATTTTCTTTCACTTTGTTATGAAAACAAAATATACAAGAATAGGGCAGAATGTTTTCAAGACATTATATTCCATCAACATTTACCTCGATGTGATTCAATACTTTCTCCGATACAATGATTAGGGGGTACTCTATCTAATTGTTTTCGCCTGCCCAAATACCCAAGAGGATGTATTGATTCTATTGGAACACCAATACCTGAAATCTATGGACCTTGGTATTTTAGCATTTCGATCTTATCTAAATTATGTCGATAGTACTGTGGCCCTGCCCCCTCATCTTCTCCAATATTCAAGAATTCATGAATGAGAAATTCAAGCTATTATACGGCTAAGTGTATTCACACGGTAGTTCACCCCTCCGGGAAATTGAGGTACTATCCATTAATTCAATTTCCTATTTCAAATTGAAAAATAGAAAAATAGAAAATTGACTCTCATCTCGATCATTATTCTGTTTTTAAAACAGAAAAATGAAGGCTCCGTTCGATTTCCATCATCAATATTATATTGAAATATAAAAATATTGAAATTTAGAAAAACGAATTAATTTGTTCGATTTCCTATTTTTCATGTGAAATTAGAATAATGAAAAGCGAGTTTCATTTGTCAATTTCGCTTTTACAAAATAGAAAATTGAACGACAGCAGTCCGAGTCGATCAATATTTCAATTTCCGACGAAATTGAAAAAGTGAAGACCATCCTCTACCGCCAAAACATTACAATCTTAGAATTATTTCAGACCCTTAAATGAATTCCGATCTCGAGCTCGGCTAATTCCACACAGTTAACAATAATTATGAACTGTGAGTTGCCATGCTTAATCTCCATTTGAAGTGTAAGTGTTTTCAATTTAATTTTCAATTTTCTTCGTGTGTTATACACACATGCATGCATATCATAATACACACAACACACACACACGCACACACACACACGCACACATACTGTATACATGTACTACAACTCAAGCAGTGAATCGGAAGTCTCATGTGATATCAAACTCACACATGCACAAAAAGCACAGAATACCACATGTGTTATAAAAACACGGAAATAAAAACATAAATGAGAATCACACACACACACACACACACACAAACACACCGAATCTCAAGCAGTCAATAATAAAATTCCTTAATGGCGTGTCAAACACACTTATACAAAACAAGCACACAAAATCACATGTGGTATGAAAACGTGGAAACTCACTCTCTCTCTCACACAAACACACACACACACACGCATATATACACGCACATTCCTATAAGCAGAGTACATCATTGATTCATATAGCACCATTATACACACAGACCTGCATTGACACGTACACGATGCACTGACAGTCAAAAGAACGTGATCGCACTGGGTGTAAACATGCCAGGCTCATTCAGGCATGTCATTCTGCCTTGTGATTGGTCAAATGTGGACCTAACCCCTTTTGCAACTAAACTGAAATGGACCTAACCCCTTTTGAAGAAAAGTCAATTTTCTTCGCCTTTTTTGATCAGTTTTTGACGGGATTTTCAACGTTTCTTGTGTATTATCACATAGAGCTACTAAAAACAATACATTAAGACCAAAAAGTCAAGTTTGATGAAAAATGGACCTAACCCCTTTTACCAATGAGCTCTTCAAATGAAGGTTGTTTACTTTGTCCCTTATGCTCATAGTGTCTGTACCTTTCCTTGCAGAGGGGAAATACCGAGTCGACCGCGTTGATTTGCAGGGGGAGACATCGAACATTGAAGTATCTGGAAAGAAGTCCTACTGCTCCATCTTGGTGTTCTCGTAAGTATTAGTAGATGGAAAATTAATTTTCTAGTACAGTACAAAATTTGATAAAACTTTATGGTGCAACATTAAGGGAGTGTATGGCAAGCCGTTTTTCCCATAAATGAGATGAACTCGATTCGAAAAACTAGGTTTATCGTCCGAAAGACTTAGTTTTCCACCGATAAAGTGGGGTTTTCACTTGAAAACTCATGGCGTGAAAAATATGGTCACAACACGATGTAACATTAGGGGGTGACATGGCCACAACACAGACTAACATAAGGAGGCTACATGGTCACAACACGATGTAACATAAAGAGGGTAACATGATCAAAACACGTGTAATATAACGGGATTAAAATTGTCACATCACGATGGGATGGTAAATTGCCACCTCGTCCAATGCCATCTCGTCCAATGACCGTTTCGTCCAAACGCGCTTCGTCCAATATTACTTCGTCTATAAACATTTCGTCCAATAAACATTTCGTCCAATTGCCGCTTTGTCCAATAACCAATTTGTCCAATATCCCATTCGTCCAATAGCCATTTCGTCCAATAACCATATAGTCCATCTTCATTTTGTCCAATTGCCTATTCGTCCAATCATCATGTGGTCTAGTCCTACTTCGTCCAATTACCGCTTTGTCTAGTGTCACTTTGTCCAATCATCAGATTGTCCAACGTCATTTGGTCCAATTACCGGTTAGTCTATCGTCAGTTTGTCTAACACTAGTTCGTCTAATTATCACCTCGTCCATTTACCAATTGGTCCAATTACCGTTTGGTCTATATAGAATATTATTATCATTTAGAGGTACAGATGTTAAAGATGATTGAGATCATTAAAAATCAATGCATAAGAAAAAAATTTTAGAGACGGGATGACCGAAATACACCGGTACTGTACCACTTAAAAATAATGAATGTCACAACAATACACCCTTATCATGGTTTTTAAATCTCAAAAAAGTTTAAAACAGCACAATACATGACATAAACAGATGAAACATAGCTTACAGCATGCCTAATATTTCATTGACAATTTCCATATTTTTCTGAGAATTAATTACGTTAATTAAACAATTAATATCAACCTTATGCTCGTATACAATTCTTATTTTGTCTAAGATTCTTATAATTCAGACTTTAATAATTAGCATGGATTTGAAATTTGGGGTAAAATGCTTACTTTAGCGTGGAATTGCCCATAGGCCTACAACCAAAACAAAATCATCCAGGGGTTGCCACATCGTGCATGGATCCGCTTGTGCCATGTGCGGTCCATCACACATGTAGCTATGTACTCGTTCTATGGTCATCCAAACAGGCCAGCTATTATTTATTGTAGTTGAAAGGTCCCACGTGGAGTTGTGTGTTTTACACAAAGCCTATATTATACATGATGGTGTATGTGTGTTCGTTTTTCGGGAAGGGGAAGTGTTACTTGTCTTAGTAAAACACTGTATGTGGGGGATGGGATGGATGAAAAGGAGAGTTTACGAGTTTTAATTGTTGATTGCTATATTTCAATTTTGAATCTCATAATCGTACTGCGGGTGTGTCAGATGTCGGTCAGTTACTGCCATCTCGCTGGTCCATGCATTCAAGTCTTGTCTTTAATTGCTGTCAATGACATTCAGATACACTGTATTACGATACGTACCCAAACAATGTTTTTTTTAATAAACATGAATACCATACGGATTAGACACAATGGTAATTGGACCAAGTGTGTATAGTGTGAATAGTTATTAGACAGACTGGCTATTAGACCAGGCGAGTATTGGACCAACCAGAAGAAAATAGACGATATGATGATTAGACGGATCAGTTATAGACCAAAAAGATAATGGACCAAATAATAGTTAGACCACGTGGAAATTAGACGAATTGCCTATTAGACCAACTAGGATTAGCCCACATGGTTAATGGACAAGGTGATATTGGACAAACTGATGATTGGACGAAGTGTTGTTAGCCCAAATAGCTATTGGACGAATTAATTATTGGACCAAACGTTAATGGACAAGATGGCTATTGGACGAACAGGATATTAGACTAACTGGTTATTGGACCAAGCGGCTATTAGACGAAATGAATAATGGACAAAGTGGTAATTGGACGACCTAATGTTAGACGAAGTGCGTTTGGACGAAACGGTCATTGGACGAGATGGCATTGGACGAAGTGGGGATAAACCGATGGGATATAAGGAGAGTGACATGATCACAACACGATGTAATATAATGGGAGTAACATGAGCATAACTCTATGTAATATAATGGGAGTATCATGGTAACAACATGGTGTAACATGGTCACAACACAGTGTAAATTAAGGAGAGTAACATGAGTACAACAAAGTATAACGTAAGGAGACTAACATGATCACAACAATTTGTAACATAAGGATAGTAACATGGTCACAACACTGTGAAACATAATGAGAGTAACATTAGCACAACATTGTGAAAAATGAGGAGAAAAACATGATCACAACATTTTGTAACAAAAGGGGACTAATCTGGTCACAACACGGAGTAACATGAGGAGATTAACATTATCACAACACTGTAATATGACGGGGTTTACATGGTCCCAATACGAATGGGAGTAACATGGTCACAACACGGTGTAATATAAGGAGAGTAACATGGTCACAACACTGTGTAACATAAGGAGATTAACAAGATCACAACACTTGTAATATGATGGGAGTAATATGGTCCCAAAACGATGTAATTTAAAGGGAGTTACATGGTCACAACAGGGTGTAACATAAGGCAGTAGCATAGTCACAACACAGTGTAACATAAGGAGAGTAACATGGTCACAACACGGTGAAAAATAAAGAGATGAACATGATCACAACACGATGTAATGTAAGGGGAGTAACATGGTCACAACACGGTGTAACATATTAGGAGTAACATTGTCACAACACAATGTGATATAAGGGGAGTAAAATGGTCACAACACAGTGTGATATACGAAGAGTAACATGATCACAACACATTGCAACATAAATAATCTAACATGATTAAAACACGCGTAATATAAGGGGAGTAACATGGTCACAACACAGTGTAACACAAGGAGAGGAAAATGATCACAACACGGTGTAACATGAAGAAATTAACAGGGTCAAAACACGCGTAATATAATGGGAGTAACATGATCCCATCACTGTGTAAAATAAGGAGTGTAACAAGGTCACAACATAGTGTAACATGATCACGCCACTGCGTAACATAAATTAATCAACAGGATCAAAACACGTGTAATAATATGAGAGTAACATGGTCACAACACGGTGTATCATAAGGGGAGTAACATGTTCATAACCCCATGTAATGTAAGCCAGTAGCATGATCACAACATGGTGTAACATAAGGAGAGTAACATAGTCAGAATACGTGTAACATAACGGGAGTAACATGGTCACAACACGATGTAATATAAGGGGAGTAACATGGTCATAATACAGTGTAACATAGGAAAATGAACATGGTCAGAACACGGTGTAACATTTGCAGAGTAACATGGTCATAACACATTGCAGCATAAGGAGAGTAACATGATCACAACTCTGTGTAACATAAGGGGAGGAACATGGCCACAACCCGATGTAATATAAGGGAAGTAACATGATTACATTAGGATGTAATACAAGGGAAGTAACATGGTCATAATACAGTGTAACATAGGAAAATTGACATGGCCAGAACACGATGTAATATAAGGGGTGTTACATGGGCACAGCATGATGTTACATAATGAGAGTAACATGGCCACAACACGATGTAATATAATGGGAGTAACATGGTCGCAACACGATGTAATATAAGGCATGTAACAAGGTCACAACATGGTGTAACATAAGGGGATGACATGGTCACAACACAGTGTAACATACAGAGATTAACATGATCACAACGCGTTTAATATAACGGGAGTTACATGGTCACAACACGGTGTAACATATGGATGATACATGGTCACAAAAACGTGCAATACACGGATATTAAAATAATCACAACACGAGTAATACAACGGGAAACATATTACCAACACGATGTAATATAAGGGGAGTACCATAGTCACAACAGGGTGTAACATAAGGGGCTAACATGGTCAAACAAAGTGTAACATTAGGATAGTAACATGGGCACAATACGATGTAAGGAGAGTATCAGGGTCACAACATAGTGTAACAAAAATAAACAAACATTATCACAAGGCAATCTAATGTTAGGGGAGTAACGTGTTTCCTACACAATGCAACATAAAAAGAGTAACATGGTCACAACATGATGTATTATAAGGGGAGTAACATGGTCGCTACACGATATAATATAAGGGGTGTAACATGGTCACAACATGGTGTAACATAATGGGAGTAACATGATCACAACACGGTGTAACGTAAGGAGAGTAACATGGTCCCTACACGGTATAACATAAAGGAGAGTAACATGATCAAAACACAGTGTAATATAAGGAGAGTAGCATGATCACAACTCTGTGTAACAAAGTCAGAATACGTGTAACATAACGGCAGTTACATGGTCGCAACACGATGTACTACAAGGAGAGTAACATGGTTACAATACGATGTAATATAAGGGGAGTAACAGGGTCAAAACACGATATAACATATGGGGAGTAACATGGTCACAACACAGTGTAACATAAGGGTGTAACATGTTGAAAACACAGTGTAACATAAGAGGAGTAACATGGTCACAACCCGATGTATTGAAAGCCAGTAGAATGGTCACAGCATGGTGTAACATAAGGGTGTAACATGGTCACATCTCAGTGTAACATAAAGAGATTAACATGATCACAACGCGTTTAATATAACGGGAGTTACATGGTCACAGCACGGTGTAATATATGGATGACACATGGTCACAACAACGTGCAACACAAGGAGATTAAAATAATCACACCACGAATAATACAACGGGAAACATATTCCCAACATGATGTTATATAAGGGGAGTACCATAGTCACAACAGGGTGTAAAAGGGGGTAACATGGTCAAATAAAGTGTAACATTAGGATAGTAACATTGGCACAATACGATGTAAGGGGAGTATCAGGGTCACAACATAGTGTAACAAAAATGAACCAACATTATCACAAGGCAATGTAATGTTACGGGAGTAACGTGTTCACTACACAATGTAACATAAAAAGAGTTACATGGTCACAACACGGTGAAACATAAGGAGAGTAACATGAGAACAGTATTGTGAAACATAAGGATAGTAACATGGGCACAATAGGATGTAATGTAAGGGCAGTATCAGGGTCACAACATAGTGTAACAAAAATGAACCAACATTATCACAAGGCAATGTAATGTTAGGGGAATAACGTGTTCACTACATCATGTAACATAAAAAGAGTAACATGGTCACAACACGATGTATTATAAGGGGAGTAACATGGTCACAACACGGTGAAACATAAGTAGAGTAAGATGAGCACAGCATTGTGAAACATAAGGAGAGTAACATGACCACAACACTTGTAATATAACGGGGGTAACATGGTCCCAAAACGATGTAGTATAATGGGAGTAACATGGTCAAAACACGGTGTAACATAAGCGGAGTAACATGGTCACGACACGATGTATTATAAGGAGAGTAAGATGGTCACAACACGGTGAAATATAAGAAGAGTAACATGAGCACAGCATTGTGAAACATAAAGAGAGTAACATGACAACAACACTTGTAATATAAAGGGGTAATATGGTCCCAACATTGTGTAACATTAGGCGGTAACATGGTCATAACACGGTGCAACATATGGAGGATACATCGTGACAACAAGGCCTAACACAAGGAGATTAAAACTAAAGTGTAAAACAACACGTGTAATAGAACGGGGTACCATATTCCCAACACGATGTTATATATGGGGAGTAACATAGTCACAACAGGGTGTAACATAAGGGGGTAACATGGTCAAACAAGGTGTAACATTAGGAGAGTAACATGGTCACAACACGATGTAATATAATGGGAGTACCATGGTTACAACACGGTGTAACAAAAGGATATTAAAAGGATCACAACACGTGTAATATAACGGGGGGTTACATGGTCTCAACACGATGTGATATAATTGGAGTAATTAGGTCACAACAGGGTGTAACATGAGGGGATAACATATTCAAACAAAGTGTAACATTAAGAGAGTAACATGGGCACAATACGATGTAAGGGAAGTATCAGGTCACAACACAGTGTATCACAAAGAAATCAACAGTATCACAAGGCAATGTAATGTTAAGGGAGTAACGTGTTCACTTCACTATGAAACATAAGAAGAGTAACATGGTCACAACATGATGTATTATAAGGGGAGTAACATGGTCGCAACACGATATAATATAACGGGGGTAACATGGTCCAAACACGATGTAATATAATGGGATTTTAACATGGTCACAATAGGGTGTAACATAAGGGGAGTACCATGGTCACTTCACGGTGTAAAAAAGGAGAGTAACATGATAACAACACGTGTAATACAACGGGGTAATATATTCAAAACACGATGTTATAGGGGTGTAACATGGTCACAACAGGTTGTAACATAACGGGAGTACCATGGTCACATCAAAGTGGAACAAAAAGAGATTAAAATGATAACAACACCTCTAATACAACGGGGAAAGATAGTTCCAACACGATGTTATATAAGGGGAGTAACATAATCACGACAGGCTGTAACATAAGGGGGGTAACACGGTCAAACAAGGTGTAACATTAGGAAAGTAACATGGTCACAGCACGATGTAATATAAGGGGAGTAACATGGTCACAATAGGGTGTAACATAAGGGGAGTACCATGGTCACAACACGGTGTAGCAAAAGAAGATCAACATGATCAAAACACTTGTAATTTAATGGGGTGACATAGTCCCGACGCGATGTTATATAAGGGGAGTACCATAGTCACAACAGAGTGTAACATAAGGGGGTAACATGGCCAAATAAAGTGTAACATTAGGATAGTAACATGGGCACAATACGATGTAAGGGGAGTATCAGGGTCACAACATAGTGTAACAAAAATAAACCAACATTATCACAAGGCAATGTAATGTTACGGGAGTAACGTGTTCACTACACAATGTAACATAAAA
>BQKZ01005502.1:0-11618 GCA_036244855.1 Temnopleurus reevesii | reverse complement strand
GGGGGGGGGGGGGGGGGGGGGGGTCATGTCAATATTGCACATGAGTATTAACTACATAATGTTTGAACACATTTGTTCTAGAAATTCATACATTTGCGTCAATGTTGTATGCACAAACCTATTTCGTGTGAACCACGTCTCATTCACCCCAAAGTCAGAAAAAACATGTCTGCCAGATACATCCGGGAAGCATCATTTCTATGGCCGTCCTTGTAATGTGTGAGCTTTATCTTCGGGCGACAGTTTCAGCGCTCACAATATCGACTTACACAGATTTTCTCGGCTTGAGGAATCAATGATTAATGGAATTTTTAATCAAAAGAGAACCTGTGTATGTGAGGAAAGATACACCCATGTATAGTGAAGATAGGACAGAGGATTCCATTCATTATAAATTCTTTAATCTCATGAGATTTAATCTCAATTATCTCATAGGGATCGTGTAATGAGTCATAAGGAATTGGATCATTGGATCATTGCTTTAATATTCAGGTTTTTCCGCCATTATGGTTGTATGTAATATTGGAATTGCAAGTTATGGGAGTGTTGCCAGAAACTTGCAACTTCACATCAGTTGCAAATTGAAACTCACATTATCATATGTGTGTGGTCTTCGCTTCTAACAAGAAGTGCATGAAACGTTGAATGGTACATGCGGATCAACTTTAAATTCTGATCAATTGCGATGTTCTAGCAGTATCCATAAATTCAGATAGCTAGTTAGATGGAAAAAAGAAATCCTTAGTTTTTTTGCCTTTTATTTTTTACTATCTCTTTTCCCTATTTATAGGTATTTTCTTTTTACATTGTTTTGTCTGTTTTCATTTACTTACATTTGTATAGGTTTCAATTTTAAGAATCTCTAAGAATTCAAGTAGAATTTTAATCTCATGCAAGAAGTATGGACATCAGACTAGCACAGTACCGAACGTACATGTAGTTGCACTTCCAAAGCACAATTACGAGACTAATATATGTCACTGCTTATTCAAACACTTACCAAATTTTGTAAAATGACAACATGTTAAAAATATAAAAAAATGAAAATATAACTATTAATACAGTATATACCTCTCTTTACCTTTATTTCCCTTTACCTTTAAATCCACCCCTCTCCATTCCACATGTCAAAACGCCATGATCTATTCTTGATGTACTATATGCAGTTTCCAATGACCGCATCATCCCCATCGCCATGGTAACATTCAATTTTCTGCTAATAAGGCTTCCCTGGGCAACAATACATGTACTTCTCGGTTACGCTTCGTTTGGGAATTGAGGATGTATATTTTGTGATGGGAGGTTGTCCCTCAGATTTGATGAGGATGTTTTCTTATTATAATACTGAATATTTTTAACTTAATCATCAATATAGATCAATCATCTACAGTCAAATCTGTCTTAGCGACCGCCTGTCTATAGTGGCCAACTGAATTGTACATTTTGTGATGGCAGGTTCACCCTGTGATTTTATATGTCCCTTTTCTTGTTTTAAAATCTGATTCTTTTATACTTCATCATTAATACAGGAAAATCATGTACAGTCAAACCAGTATTAGCAGCTGCCTGTCTGTAGTGACCACCTGTCTACATTGGCCAACTGAATTGTACATTTTGTGATGGCAGGTTTCCCCTGTGGTTTTATATGTCCCTTTTCTTGTCAATCTTCTTTTATACTTTATTAATATAAGATAAATCATATACTGTCAAACCAGTCTTAGCTACCACCTGTTTATAGTGGATTTCTGAAGTGGTTCCCTTGGGATGAAATCTTGTATTTTTAGAATCTGTCTATACAGGTGACCTGGTTATAGTGGTCATTTTTTCTGTTTCACTTGTGTGGCCTCTATATAGACAGGATTAACTGTATAGATAATCTTATTGATGACAATATGATAATGATGATGATAGAAATTTGTTTCTCTAATAAATTTTTGAGGCTTTTATCAGAGCATTTTTTATTTTTTTTGTATCATTTTTTTTTTACAGTAAAGAATATATGATACAAGTGTTTATCTGTTTACATATTCCAACATCTGTTATTTTCAGAAATTTTCTTGAATCACATTGAAAAAAAACCCCAAATTTTGTTTGACAATATACCTTGTAATTGAGAAAAATAATTAAACTGATAAAAAGGCGAAGAACTGAACATTAGAAACTTTTTCCTTTGAGTGTAGGCAGCTGGTTGAATTAATTATATTTTTATTTTTATTCTTTGCTCATTTTGGCACTTCTGAGAGTACTTATTGAAAGGAATCAACAGCATATTTGATATTCAAGTATATAATCTCTTTGAGTGTTTTTGGAGTAAATAATGAGAACATAAAGTATGAATATAAAATGCATTATTGGGTTAATCACTTTTTCTCAAGTGCTTAAAATATTAGAAAAATCACTTAAACAGGGATCATTTTGAAAGCTCATGCCACCCACGTTTTGACACCCACATATTTGACAAGTGTATCTTTTACTCTGGAGAAGTTTTCGTCTCTTGCGATTTAAGGCAGATTATTTCAAAATGAAAAAATAAAGCATGTCAAACCAGATTGGGGATGATTTGAACTTTAGTGAAGGCTTCAAAGGGAGATGTATACTTTGTCCAAGTTTGTTGTTCTTTATGCTTACTGCTCATGTACATGGTAGTATGTCACTATGAGCAGGAGGGACAAAGGACTGGGAGAGAGTCAACAACTTCTATTCAAACATTTAAGGTAGCAAGAAGCACACAAAAGGAATTTCCTTCCCTCTTATTCTGCTAGCTAAGAGATTTAGGTGTTTCACATGTTTGATGAATCTACATGAAAGTTATGGGGTGTTGTTCAAAATCAACTGCAACTTTGCAAATTGTAACAAGACAGGCATGAAACAATGATGTTGATTGGCTCGTTCTGATCAACTGCACTTGCGATCGATTGCAACTTTTGAGCAACACCCCCGTAATTTTTTTTCTTCTTAAAGCTATGATAAAGGCGAGCATGAAGTTTGTTAATTTGTCCAATTATTTTGTCCCTTCAGCTTATAGTTAGTGTGGGTGGCATGTAAGCCCATCTTCATCCAGGCTTTAAGATTGCTTTAGCTCATCTGAAATCCAGACAAGTTAATGGAGCAGTTTTAATCCACCCCCATTTTTATACATTTTCAATTGCTTCATAAAAAAAAGAAGTAAGATTCAAATGATAAATTTTGTGTGTCTTGGTCAAGCTTGTAACTGTTATTCATATCTACATGTATATTTCTATATTTCATAATGTAAAACTTAAGCTTTCTACTGAAGATATGAATGTATTAATTTCAGCACTTCAAACTTCAAAATGTCATTTGATTGAAAAAATTCTATTTGAAATGAACAGCAGTGCTATTATATTATGTTTGAAGTGTGTTCTCAAGTCATTTTGAGATAAAAGTTGTGGAGATATGAGTTTGTTTCTTCAATCCAGGAAAGTTATTCTTGGTGGCTGACCATATTTCAGAAAAAAACAAAAAACAGGGAGATGAACATAAAGAAGACATGTCATGAAGCCTTTTAAATTTGGGAAATTAATAAAATGTAGTTTCCAAGAGATTTTTTTTGCAACTAGATAAACGAATTAAATTTTTTTTGTAAATTAGATATTAAACTTTGTATAATTTTTAATGCGAACTAAAGACTTACTATCTTCCAAAGATGTGAACATACCCTAATTTCATTATCTTTATAGATAGTTCTGGAAAATCATGTGAATAGGTAAATCTTGTTTAGATTAATGTATTTATTGGCAAAGATTTCAGCGAACATTTATTCTTGTGTTTTGTGACCAGGGCCCGATTGCATAAAAAGTTGCGTTTAAACGCAAGTCAGAAAATTTAACGCAACTCTATTTTCAACCAATCAATTTTATGCAATAGGGCTTAGTTTAGCATTTTAGCGTGATTTATTTTCATGGTTTTGTCAGTGTTTGTATGAATATGAATGTGCGTTATTCAAATTTGTTAGCTTACTCAATGACCTTGCTCACTGACTGATACTCTGTATTAATAGGTTGGAAGCAAACTCATTACTCTTGCATCAATTATTACAATTTGGGACAAGTAATGTTGTTATTTTCATGTTGTTGGCTCTTGCATTTAAATTTACGCCATACACAGTGTAAGTATTTATGAGGGCAAAAATGAAACCACCACAAAATGTTTAGCTTATATACAGTATTCAATGACCTTGCCCATGGAGTGATCCTCTGTATTAATAGGTAGCATGTGTTGGAAGCAAACTCATTACTCTTGCATCAATTTTCACAATTTGGGACAAGTTATGTTGTTATTTTCATGGTGTTGACTTTTTGTACGTAAATTTTCATCATACAGAGTTACAATTTTTATGAAGTCTAGACCGTAAAATTTGCGCGAGTAAAATGACCGCAAAATTTTTAGCTTATATACAGTATTCAATGACCTTGCTCATCGAGCGATCCTCTGTATTAATAGGTAGCATGTCTTGAAATCAAACTCATTTATGCTCTTGCATAATTTTTAAAATTTCGGACAAGTTATATTGTTATTTTCACGTTGTTGGCTCTTTGCATTTAAATTTACACCATACACAGTGTAAGTATTTATGAGGGCAAGACAGTGAAATTTGCAAAAATAAAACCACTGCAAAATTTTTAGCTTATACAGTACTCAATACCTTGCCCATGGAGAGATCCTCTGTATATTAATATGTAGCATGTGTTAGAAGCAAACTCATTTATACTCTTGCATCAATTTTCACAATTTGGAACAAGTTTTGTTGTTATTTTCACATTGTTGGCAAATCCTCACGAGACCAAGTCCGTGAAATTTGCAAAAGTAACACCACCGCAAAATTTTTAGTTTATACAGCTCTCAATACCTTGCTCACTGAGTGATCCGCTGTATTAATAGGTAGCATGTGTTTGAAGCAAACTCATTACTCTTGCATCAATCTGTTGTACATTGCTTTTTAATGAGCATACCGGGATGAATGGGAAAATCTGAAAGTGCTTCGTGTTGAAGGTCGTTCATTTTGTGAAAACATTGCCATGGCCATCAATGATATAAGTTGCACTATTCATGGTCGATATTTGAAAAGTATTTGAGGGATATTGATTTATTTATTTGTCATTATCAGCTATAAATGGAATGTTTGGTTGCTCTCCATTGACTGACCCTCTGAAGATAGCCTGAATTTTATATTTTCTTTTCACTCAAATTAAAAAAGATCAACAGTAGAATTTAAAAAAATATATAAATACAGCTTCAACAACCATTCTTAGATTTTGTTGCCTTTATTTCGTTCTAAACTTTGTTATCGGCACAAAATGTGTTCCCAAAACATATAAGATTACATGAAAAAAAGATAAGCATGCAATACCTTGATGCCAGCTAGCTTATATTTGTGCTTCTTTTGACATTTACGATCATTATTATCTTTCTCTTTTGACAATCTTACAATAATACCTTCATAATTATGGTGGTGTTATAGAATCAAAAAAATAAAAATCAACATTTCCAATGTGAACGTCTATGGATTTGGGATGAAAGTTGGATGTAATTGAACTAGCAATAAATGCACTTAAAACAGAACTGTATTCAGTTGTATTTAGCCAAATTCTTCCTTAAATGTAAAAAAAGGGACTATTCTTAGCATGTAAAGCTTGAATGAGAACATCCTTTCATGTCAAGCATCATTTTCACGCCCCAAATGTACTTATTGTACGAAAGCCCCCTTCACAAACAGCCCTTAACCTTTCCCACGGAACGGCAAACACAAATCAATATTTGAGTGGCCTCCCGTGTCCTTAAGCGTTATTTATGTGCAGGGGCCCACCTGCCTCCGAACGCTATGCGATGGATCGGGCAAGTGGGGGAATTACGGGGTTGGATTTTCGTCATCGTCAAGTACTATCGGGCGAGGCATCCCATCTTTCCTTTCTGACACGCTATCCCGTGCAGGGGAATGTCGTTGATGCGAGGTCGACGATTTAAGATGCAAACAGAGATCGACGAGAATGCTCTGTAATTTTATTAAGGGCATAAAGTGCTCACCATGTTGGATTTGTTCATGAGTAGTGTACACATTATATTGTGCACCTTCTGTACTACTGTATAGCGGGATAATTTTGCTGTGTTAATTTTTCGCGGTTGGTTAGTCCATGAACATTTTCGCGGGGTTTTGAATTTGTGGGTACAATCCATGAAAAAAGTATGATCTCCCGACCTAACTAACGCAATGTGTTAAGTACTGCACATGCTAACTTTTCGTACAATTTCTGAAGGATTGTTTTTGCAGGTATTAAATTCCCGGTCAAGCAACTCACCGTGAAAAGTGCAAAAATTAAAATTTTCGACTATACAGTAATCAGAGATGCCAACTATTCCGAAATATGCACAAGGTGCATTTTCATGTGACTATAAGGCTTTCATCACAAGTGAATGGCTTAGAATATGGTTATAGTTGTCATGTTTTCTATCCCTTTTCTTCAGCTTCATGTATTTCAATATCAGTTTGATTTTACCTCATGCATATTCATTGTAAAAAATAGAGAATAACATTAAATGGAATGACATTTAATATTTTTTCAAATCTATATATCAAAGTTAAAAGTAAAGGTTCCTTTTTCAAAACAGGTAAAGTTGAACCAGCCCAAACCAGGCTTTCAATACTGGCAGAAACAGTCACTTTCCCACTGGTTGCTAATAAATCAAGGTCCAATGGCCAAGCATGAACTATTTTACAACATGCTTTGTAAAAAGATATGAAAACAAAATGTTTAATGTAAAGCTACATACATTACATACAACTCTTTTTAGGCTTGACAAAAAATATTTTTCCATTTTATGGAATGTACTTTGAGCACAAATGGTTAAGACCAAATCTAAATTTAGTCCATATGTGGAATATGGGTCATTGAATTTATGCCAAATTTCAACAGTTGAGACGAGATCCAATTTTTAAATCATCCAAATTTAATATTTTCCAAGACTGATGAAATGTTATTGATTTTCCGCAGACGGTGGATTCTACAACAAACAAATGTCACTGGATATGAGTGGGAAATTTGATTAAATGCGCGTTCATTCAAGCAAACGTATATATGGGGTGAAGCGAATTATGCTATTTAACCCTTTCAAGATGATTGAACAAATTTTGTGTTTTAGGTCAAATTCTTTTGATTCAGAGCTTTAAAAATAGGCCAGTTACATGAATAGAGAATGAAATTTATACGAACCCCGACCATGGGAATTTACACTCATCTGTCAATTGATATGAGGAATTGTATAAAATGATCAGTTAAATTTTCAAAAATACCTAAATTGGCAGCATCCTAAATATTTTGTAATCGCTATATATTACACATATATAAATTGGCAATTTGGAAATTTTGAATATACATTTTCATTATTCAAGTATAACATAGTGCAAATTATATTTCGGCTGTATTTTGCCCCCTGCCATTTCAGTATCTTTTTTTGTTATTGTTCTTTTCTTAAACTGAGACTTTCATAAAAATTGATTGATTTTTTTTTGTGAGATGCTTTGATGTTAATTTCAAATGCATGGATTTACAAGTATTTTCCAACAATATCATAAATTTTCCATTTGTGTTGTATCAGTTTTAAAATGAGCGCATTATTCAAAACAAATACAAAATTTTCATGGTTAGTTAGGCAAATTCTTTTAGTTTTCCTGATGATATTCTACAACAGCTGAAAAAAAATGCTTTTCTTGTATCGGAAGTATAAGAATTATTCAGATTTGCTACTGGCAGAGTCACAAATTCCTTGGTAGGGCTTCAATCAAAAGTGATAGTGTATTGTGTATTTTGTTATTTCACATAAATTTAAAGAATATGTCTTCTGTTATTTACAACACAATGTGGGGGAGGAAATATATTTTTACTTGGAATTGCAAAAAACAGTCAACTCAACAGTTTGCATGAGTAATATATCCCAATGTGATTTAGGTGTACTCTAAATTGGATGCATGTGTTGTGCATCTGGTTATAAAGTAATAAAGCGCCGATGCTTCAAAATCTAAATTCATCCCTGTCCACGCTAGCCTAATTCCCGATGAATTACTGGCAGGTTTTCCAAGCTCATGAAGCGGGACGCCAGTTAGTATTTATTCAAAGTGGCTTTAGATTTTTTTTTTATCCCCCTTTTTTGCTGTGGCGTTCACTCATTTTGTATGAGATGGAGTAAGCCCATTCAAGAGTATCTAATGCATGGTGGATTGATGCAGTCCCGTGTGTTCATATTGGTGTGTGGTTCTGTGTGTGGGGGAGAGAAAGGACACACACAACTCATGATGCATGCATCCCAACTATCATCCCTATAGCTCTGTTACTATGGTGCACTATACACAGCATTACACACAGAGCATCTTCATCCCATGGATGCTACCAGTACCACACACACACACACACAAGCATCAATGCATCACCACACACACACACACTCACTCATACACTGAAGGCTTATAGACCCCAATGGATGCGACCCCATCTGTATGCATTGCCACAGTTAATACCCCATGCTTGCTTTACCGGGGAATGCAACACAAGGCTGAGGATTTGGCGCTCGCTCACGCAAGGGTGTGTCGGCTGTTAGACGTACCGGGCAGCTATTCAAACGGACTTTACAGCGGTGATAGCCTGATAAGACCGAAAGAGACAGAGGGGATACATGTGTAGTATGAGGATAAATGCAGACCAAGCGCGGTATCGCCATAAAGCAGGAAAAACGCTTACTTTCAACCTGAATGTGACGAATGTTACCACCACTCGACAAGCACAATAACGCTTTCCTTCTCAAGATTTCTTCACACGGAACGAAGTGCACAGTTTAAATACATCTCTCTGGATTTCTCTATCCCTCTGGTTTAATACTCAAGGATATTCACGCATCGTCGTCAAAATGGTTGAGGTAAAAACCAAACATCTTTTTTATCATCTCTCCTCCACACACCTGGTATTTTTCTCATTTTTTAATTTTCCGTCTCGAAAGGAAACCTCTTCGTCGGCTTCTTTATTTACCCACAAAGCACCTGTAGCTTGGTTTATGGATGTTGTCGAGAGCGCTTTATTTGGATCGGGAAAATCAATCTCTCTTTGGCTCGATGCCACCAGCTTATTGTCAATGCATCTTTACTTTTTATTCATGTTTTACCTGGAGTTGGAGGTGTAAACAAGATGGAAAGTCTATTCCATCATAACTGGTTTTAGATGTGTGGAATATATCATCATTCTATCAATATCTGGAGGCCTATTACTGATTGTTTGATCGTTCGATAAACTTTACCCTTAAATTACGTTGTATAAGTGTATAAAAAGAAACCAAACCATTAAAAAAAAAGACATATGATCATGAGTTCGTTCGAGTGCATACGAGATGAAATATATTGTATTTAAATGCAAATATTAGGGGTTTATTTGTATTTATTTTATTCAAAAGTTTAAAAAAGTGAAAAATTTAGACAACTTGGTCTCTTTTCGTTAATTCCCTTTGGCTATCTTCAAAGGCCTGTTTAGTTGAGATGCATATAGTTAGGAACTCAAATAATGAATGTCTCATTTTTTTTTTCCCACTTTTACCTATCATATAGTAGGTTAACATCAGCATTAGATAGCAAAGTATATGTTACTGAGATTTTGATGCTTTACCCCTCCGTTCAAACTCACATTATGAATTCCTATGGAGATGGGTTAACAACCATATATATATATTTGATTTGATTTGATTTGATTTATTCGTCAGTAGCAACATACATGACTGGATAACCCATGAAAGCTGACAAGGCTTATTTCCAATGGGGTCCACGACGTTAAGATAGAAGACTACAGAGCAATTAAACAAATACAACTATATATATATGCATTCCAAAATATATCATGAGCTTTTGAGAATGCTGGCTTTTTCTTTAGTCTTAAGTTGAGTACTTCATTCTAATGTATTCTAACTTATTCCAATGGCATGTAGGAAAAAAGTGTATTTCTGTCAGCAATGATGAGTATACTCCCTCCTCCTTTGAGACAGAGTATCTCATTTAGATCAGTGTGAAAGATACACCTCTCCACATGAAGATCAAATTATTCCAGTTGACATATAACGAGCAGCCTTGAATTACTGATGGGTCGTTTAAAGGGATCAGTCATGTCAAGTGTTTGATTAAATATCACTACACAATACTTTAATAGATTCTCAAGTCAATTTTCTTAAAAAGTACATGTACAGACGTACTCTTCCTATGTACAAAATCTATGTTGAATATGTATTAGAGAATCTTTTTTAGTTTTTTGGTTCTCTTTTCTTTCTCTTGTATGAAAATGTGCTGTAGAGAAGTGATCTTGCCAAGGCATAAAGATATTCAAATTTTTAAGGCCTGATAATGTTAATACTTCCCACTTTTCAGAGGCACATTATCTCATTTAGATAATTGTGAAAGCTACACCTCTACCTATGAAGATCATATTATTCCACTTGACATATAATGAGCAGCCTTGAATTACTGATGGGTCGTTTAAAGGGGCTAGTCATGTTAAGCGGTCAATTGAATTTAATCCACATTCAAAATTACAGACGTATCCTGTCGGAATACAATAAAAAATACTGTATTACCACAGATAAGAAAAGATAGATAGATAAACATTTCAAATTATATGTTGAACCTTTTAAATGTTGGTTTCCTCGCAAGACTTAGGCAGAAAATATTCATCATATTCTATGGTACAAATTCATGTAACCGTTCTTAGATGCATAGTATCTCATTTAGATCAGTGTGAAAGCTACACCTCTCCACATAAAGATTAAATTATTCCAGTTGACATATAATGAGCAGCCTTGAATTACTGATGGGTCATTTAAAGGGGCCAGTCATCTTGAGTATTGAATTGAATGTTACTTCACAATTAAGAGTCAACCATTCACAGCGAGTGTTATTCATATATATTCACAATAAAGACCAGTCCTGTCGGAATACAAACTTTAAGATTAATAGTGTATTATCACAGCTTATCACAGATAAGAAAAGGTAGATATTTCAAATTATATATTGAATCTTTTAAAATGTTGGCTTCTCCATTAGACTTGGGCAGAGAATTTTCATCATATTCTACTATACAAATTCATGTAACCGTTCTTAGATGCTCAGTATCTCATTTAGATCAGTGTGAAAGCTACACCTCTCCACATAAAGATCAAATTATTCCAGTTGACATATAATGAGCAGCCTTGAATTACTGATGGGTCGTTTAAAGGGGGTAGCCATGTGGTGTGTTCAATGGAATGTTCTGTGCATATTTTGAGTCAATTGTTGTAGATGCTCAAATTGGTGTGCTGCAAACACTTAAAGTTATAAGTTATAAAGTTATGGATGCAGAAGGGGGATGGGGGTGCAGGGAGAGAGAGAAAAAAATCACACCTAGAGGTATACATTCTTGTCTTTAAAAATTCTCAAAAGCGGGAAGGGGCGGGAGAATCAAATCAATTGGCAAAAATGTTGAATTCAAATTTTTCAAAAGGGTTTGAGAAAGGGAGAAGGAATTATTCAATTTTTGAACACAAAATGTGTAGACATACATTATTTGGAATACAGAATGCCAATCAGAACAGCTTTACCC